>CM060067.1:4918452-5093452 GCA_030533445.1 Cyprinodon diabolis | reverse complement strand
AGAAAGAGGAACAGAGGTCAGGGCTTGGATGGCGTGTCAGTTCCTGACATGCACGGCTGAGCATCCACCTGATGCAACACATAGACTCATGAGGTATAAGAAGCAGGAGACGACCTTGTTCGAGGCTCATTTTCTGGATGCCATCGCGTGCTAATGACTTAAGCCCACAGCTGCTCCGACGCCAAGCAATTTCTTTGTCCTGTAACGAACTGATCTGGAATAAAATCTGTTAATTTTTTATATATATTTACCAAGACTCGAGTTAAGAGTAGTTAAACTAAGTAGCTTGCTTCCAGGAAAAGAACTGGAAGGGAAGCTCTGAGGTGTAATCGCCTTCAGGTGGACATAGCTTCCTTTTAACAAATGCCTAAACCTAAAGAAGGTGAAGCACCGTAGCGCCCCCTAGGGCCACAGAATATAGTGCAACACTGCTTATTGGGGGGTTTAAACTGCCCTTTGCGAGCTGGTTTTAAAACGGTTGTTTTCCCGGGCTCTTCGTCGTAACAGGAACCCTAACCAGCATGAGGCTTGTGTGGACGGGGCCTAAGAATCATCCAGCCCATCTATTCTCCTACCTGAGCTGTTAATAGCTGCAGCTCCTCCAGAGTTTTCAGCCTTCTATTGGCTGTGCCTCTAATTTGTGGCCGGTGCACCGTTGGGACGTGCTTTCCTCATCCTCAGAATGAACAGCTCTGTCAGCTGTTCAAATGTTAGGATATTGTTTCCTAGCTTTAGTTTCTCCCCACTGCCTCGAACCATTTCAGAGTTTTTGTTTAGCAAACATCAAGGCTTTCAGTACGGAAGAGGATTAGGGCCACTGAAAAAAAAAAAAGTTAACTGATTTTTTTATTTTATTTCAATATAGTATGGGGAAAAAGTCTGAATTTAATCTCAGAATTCTGACTTTTTTATCAGAATTCTGACTTTTTTCTCAGAATTCCGACTTTAATCTCAGAATTCTGACTTTTTTCAATTGTCAGAATTCAGTCAGAATTCAGACTTTTTCCTCAGAATTCTGACTTTAATCTCGGAATTCTGACTTTTTTCTCGGAATTCTGACTTTTTTCTCAGAATTCTGATTTTTTTTAATTGTCAGAATTCAGTCAGAATTCTGAGATTAAAGTCAGAATTCTGACTTTTTTCCATACTATACTGAAATAAAATAAAAAAATCAGTTAACTTTTTTTTTTTTTTCCCACTGGCCCTAATCCTCTTCTGTATTTCAGAGAATATTTGATTAATTCTCAAATTAAATTATCATCTAAATTTGTCAATAAAACTGAGGCTCAGCCCTACTATGCTGAGCTTATCTGTAGCTTTTTAAAGCCAGCACATTGAGTTTCTTTATTATCTAGAACTATGTGACTCCCTCCTATAAGCCTTTGGTGATTATCGTAGTGACGAGGTCACCACACATACCGTAGATCCTGCTTTAATCTGTTTAAGTCAAACAGCTCCTATCAGCACCACACAAACACGTACTGTATTGTGACCACAGTCTGCGACCAGAACAGAGCCGCGTTTCCTAGAATGACTTCCTCTTCTGCTCCACACAGAGCGTTATTTATTTTAGCCCTCTAACACCGTTATCAACAACTTGTGAGCAAATGGTGCACAGCAGGCGCCATGTCACAGAGTCTCCATGAAGAACGTGTAATTGTTTCACTGATTATGCACCGACAACGACAGAACAATGGGAGCCGGTGAGGCAGCAGCCGTAAACGGGGGGTTAAGTTCTCCAAGGTGAGATAAACTGATGGGGCAGCGTGGGATTACTGATACTGATCTAAGCCGCTCTGGTTCAGTTCGGCTCCAGGTGGAGGGGAAGCTATGGAGTGACTTTTTATTTTGCTGTTGTTGCAGACAAAGAATGCTTTTTTTATAAATGGAAATTAAAAGAAATGCAATCGAGAAACAAGGCTATACATTTTTATTTCTTAAAAAGGTTACTTTGTTGCTGTTTCACTTTTTGGTTTTTTTTTTCCAAAGAATTTTGCATTATATTTTTTATTTCGATTTTTAAATATTTTCTTCTACAGCTTTTGATTTTTATTTTATCTTCTTAAAACTGTTTTTACGATTAAGTGTTACTAATCACATTATTTTTTATTTATGAGGGATTTCCTCTGGAATGAGGAAAAAAGATGCATTTCTATTGGTCTTTTACGGATGTTAGCGACAGTGTTTTTATTGCTCATGAGCGAGTGTTTGTATCGAGCTCGAAGGAAAGAGAATGTCATCTGTAAATCGTAATTTGAAAAGAATAGAATTTGTAAAATCCATCCATCCATCCATCCATCCATCCTCTTCCGCTTGGGTCGCGGGGTAGCAGCTTCAGTAGGGAGGCCCAGGCCCAAATTGTAAAACCTCTTATGAAAAAAAGAAATGTGGAAAAAAAAAAAGATTTGAAAAAAAAGGAAAATTGGAAAAAAATTAAATATATATAAAATAAAAAATCTAAAGAAACAGAAAAATTTAAATCTCTAAACCTTTTTTTAATTGTATTTTGTAAAGCAATTTTTCAAATTTTGATTTACAAACTGTAACCTTTGCTTTGAAGAATAATGGAACAAATGTCACTCCATAGAACCCCTTTCAATCAGGACATATTTCAGCTTGAAGAGGCGACATGTTTTATGATGGTATTGTGTGTCTGTCAGCCTCTCACCCTTTAATCCCACTGTTTGGTTAAAGTTTTTTCTTTTTTTAAGCCTATGAGGCCTCTCGGAAGCAGTCTGAGTTAATGGAACCTTTCAATCCAAAGGCATCCAGGAGGATGCTTTGTTCTGAGATTCACAAATGACTAAGGACAGAGAAGCGAGTGCCAGGAACACACACACAGGCTTAATTAGACTGCATCACAGATCCGCTGTAATTGTCAGCGCTTTCAAAAAGAAAAACCCAAAGCGCACGTGGGTGGAGGTTATGATGGAGAGGGAGAGCAGGCCTTACCTGCTTCCTTTTGTCTCTCACAGGGAACTTCTGTGTGGTCTCTAATGCTGTGCAACTCTTTTTCTTATTTTTTTACTCACATAATTTAACTTGCGCTCTTATTTCTGCCTCCTACTCTTCATTTGCAGAAACCCTCATGGACAGTCGGTGGGCTACCACAGAGCTGGCGTGGACCACCTTCCCAGAGAGCGGGGTGAGTTAGCGTCCTTGTGTCTGGGCGTTGTGCTTTTCTCTTTCTCCTCCAGCAGCATTTGTTCCATTTGCTTGTTAATAGAGCCCAATCTGCCTTGAACAGCAAAACCTCCTGCTGTTTTATGTCTTTGTTTTTTTTTGTATTTGCATGGAATGTTTACTTTCCTGGATAGTTAAAAAGCTTGCTGCGACATTGTGGGAAATAAATGTGGGATTTTAGTGTGTAGATCATCTGAAATACGTAAAAGAAAAGTGCAGAGTTTGCGTGTGAGGAAGTATCAAGAGGCCTTGGGGGGTTGAGGGGGTGGGGGCTAGGGAAAAAAATACCTGTAATGTGTAAGGAGTGATATGTGGGCTGAAACTTCCATCTCTCCCCAGGAAAAAAAGGACCTGGCAACCTGAATGCATGCGTCTTTTCTAATGCGGGCGCAGGAGCCCATTACAGGCTGAAATTAAGGTTTTTCAGTTGATACCCCCTGTAGGAATTGGGAGAAAATAAAACAACATGAATTTGACCCCGGGGCTAACAGTCTGACAGACCTCCCCCACACCCGGCCTGTGCAATTTGTCTTCGCTACGTGAGCGCAAAGTCAGTCAATGGAAATGCTGGGTTGCTATGGAAACCACCTCCCTCTTTTCCCCTCTTTTTTACTCGGGCCCGGCTCTGAATGTCCTGGCATCCATGAAGTCATATGTCAGGACTGGGCGAGGCGAGCCCCCCTCTCCCGCTCCCCCTCTCCCCACACCCAGACCAGCAATTATCATATTTGTCAGGTAGAGTGTCAACGTGTTGCCGGTGATTTACGACGTCTGATGCTGACTATTTGGGCTCATCGTTTGGGGATAAATTGCCCGGCAGTCCAGAGACGTGAGATGAGTTATGCATTATTTTCCTCCAGTTGAAATAATCAATTTCTGGGGTGGTCATTTGTTATGGAAACTAAGCATTCAGTTGAACTGGGAACCGAGAGGGGGAAAAAACGAAATCATTGACTTCTCACAAGGTTATTTCCTAATGGACTGAATTTATTGACCAGTGGACACCATATTTATGGCTCCTCACATTAGTTTATACAAACATCACTGTTGAGCACATATAAGTTGCTTTGCCAAATCCTTGCCTCACTGTGAACCTCTGAACTATTACAAACTGTTAATTATTCATATTCAGCTCCTAATTCAGTACTTTGTTGAAACATCTTTAATGCATATTTATCTACATGTCCATCAGCTCTACATAGCTGGAGACTATACCATTTTTTTATTGCATAATAAATTAAAGGTCAAGTTGTCTGTTAGTGTTGTTTGTCTATATGAAAAATATAAAAACTGTCAGACTATGATACAGTACACCAAATATTAGTTTAAATAGTTTTTTAGTCTAAATAGAATTCCAGCACTGGGTGAATTCCAGATGTGGTGCCATCTGTATCTCTGAACTACCAGAGAGCCAGAAGGTGACCTCTGTTAAATGAGGAACTTATGTCCCCTAAAAAAGGCTGTTGCGCCTCGGGGGCTTCCTCACGGTTCTTTTCCTGGGAGCTAAGTTATTTTCTACTCTTAACTTAAACTGGGTGAAAACATGTAAAAAGGACTATAAAACAGGAGTATTCCAGATCAGGTCGTTTCAGGACAGAGAAAATGCTTGGAGCTTGCACAGCTGTGGGCTCAAAAATCACGTCTGCGAGCGTCCGGCAAAGATTGAGCCCCGAACAAGGTCATCTCCTGCTTCTTATAGCTCATGAGTCTATGTGTTGCATCAGGTGGATGCTTCAGAAACTGACACGCCATCCATGCCCAAGGATTACAGATAGCTCTCCTCTATCAGTCCGGCTCCAAGATGTTCCCATATCCTTAAATAGAGCCCGACCGTCCTGCAATGGCTTGTGGTAAAGCAACAGTTCTGGGTGGTCGAAGACCAAATTATATTAATGAAATAAACAGATCTACAGCTTCTATAAATTCTATTCAATCCTCCTCAGAGCCTCCAAACACAACATCAAGGAAAAAGAAAACCACCATTCCTGGTCATAGTTATTTTGTTTCATTACAGACATAATAATTGTACTTTTACTTCTTTAATTAGAAATCTGGGACATTAATTGGTTCAAATGAAAAGGGTTTCTTTATTTGAAGAAGAGAAGGAAAACTGCTCTATGTTCTGATCTAGACTTCTTATTGGTTGGTGGTGATAATGAATTACATTGCTGTCTTTTTTATTTTTTAATTTGCGAATCTAAAAAGAGAAATGTTCATTAGGGGTAAGAATATTATTTGTACTGCTGCATTTCATCTTAAATAAAAGCTGATGAACCCAAGTTACCACTGAATTTAGTGTTTTTCTGCGGTAAAATCAAGAGGAATTTATTTTAGTTTGCTTCTAAGTTATTTGGAAATGATTCACTTTAATTATTTTTTTTTCTCTAAGTGGTGGGCACATTTCATTGTGTTCTTACAGAAGCTACTTCTAGTTTTCTCAGGCAAACAACGCCGTCATGGATGCATGTCATTTTACATCAAGGCCTTTGTGTTATTCTGAGTTGTCAAGGACAGTTCTGTTTGAAAAGCAGGTTTTCTAATGGATAGAGCCAGTTTAAAACAAATTCTACCTCCATTGTTTTTACACAAGAAGTAAAGAAACCAACAACAAAAAAGCAAAATAAGTGTTTTCCTTTTTTTATCCACAGAAATTCTTAGAACCTTTACTTTCCCAATTAATGTACTTTTAACAAAGTAATTTTCTCTTAATGTGTGTTCACTATTACCTACTAATCACTCTTGACTACTTTATAGACCTCTGCTGATTACTGTATTACTCATTTGTTTTTGTTTTTTTATATTTTTTTATAAAATAAAGGGGAAAGAACAAATCCATTTAAAACTTTGATAAACCGAACATTGTTTGGCTCATATTTTTGGCCAATATTAGTGTTTTTTTCTTGTATCAGTATTGGCCGATATTTGCAGACCTTGGCCAATTCAGTAGTAGCTACGTGAGACCATCCTGATCTCGCTAGCTTTCAAGGTTTCACTCGCAGATCAGTCTGGCTACTTTCCGTTAAAGAAACTTTGGAGCCGTTCACCAAACGAACGTCCAATCAGCGTTGGCTTTGAGGCGGGTTGAGGTGTGACGCAACGAGAAGCGCGAAAGTTCAGTCTAAAGAACATGGCGGCTTCAGCCGATGAAACTAGCGTTAGCGTGGCTATCGAGCAAGTTTTATCGGAATTACAGAGTATTTCTTCACTGAAAGAAGAGCAAAACACTGCTCTGGAGGCTTTTCTCAGAGGAAAAGATGTTTTTGCTCTTCTCCCGACTGGTTTCGGCAAGAGTTTGATCTATCAATTGGCTCCTCTTCGTCGCCGCTCTGTTGGTACGTCATATGCTTCGTTGATCTGATTGGTTTATTTGGCCCGTCTATCACCAACATAGGCCAGTCAGCTAACCAGTATTTTCGCCCCATCCCAAACTTACTTCAACGGAAGGTTTCCAGATGGATATGCGGAGCAAATCCAGCAAATCCATCTGGCGGAGTCAGGTTAGTTCATTAGTGCAGTGGGTCCCAAACTGAGCGTGCGCCTCCTAGAGTTGGGACAATGTAATTGCAGGGGGATGTGGTAGAAAAATAGCTGAATAAAAAACAGCCGTGTTAACTTATGTTCCAATGTGCAATAAATAGCTGAACTTAATATAATTGTACTTTAAAGATTGTAGTTTTGGAAATTTAAAGTAGACATTAGTTTATTTTATTGCATATTTGAATTTACTGCTGTTGACTGTTTATTAAACTGTTGAACAAGTTGGAGCTTGGTTGGAAATTAACAGGGAGCAAAAAATTACTTGTAAACCAAAGGGAGGCCCAGTAAAAAAATTAGGAAAAAACCTGCATTACTGCATTCAGCAGCCATTTAGATAGACCTTTAGATCACATGAAGCTCATGCATTGTTGCTTCTTCTATTGGATATCTGTTGTTGTATGGAAGCGAATCGTTACCATATTTAAAATGAAAAAGCATTTTCAGAAATGCTTTTTCATTTTAAGAAAGCCCGGTCAGCAAGGACCTGAGGAAGAGCGACTGCTGACGTGCCCGCCGCTCAGAATGCTTTTTCGTTTTCGAGTTGTGGACAGTACTTTGCTCGCAGACCATGAAAACGAAAAAGCAATGTCCGCTATTTTCTCTTTGATTATGGCATAAAATGTGCAGCCTTAAAGAAGAAAATGCAAATGCAAATTGGATGATTGAGAACTAATTTCATTTATGAGTCAAACAATGCAGCCACATTCTTGAAATGAAAAAGCATTTCTGGAAATGCTTTTTCATTTCCAAATTTTACATTTCAAATTGAATTTTGGTATGTATTTGCTGGGGTACATTTTTAAAAATAAATCTCAAATGTCCTTTTTTCATTTTGATTAAAATGATGAGCAGTCTTGAAGAAGAAAATGAAAATAGGATGATTGATTACTAATTTTATTTATGAGTCAAATAATGCAGCCACATTCTTAAAATGAAAAAGCATTTCTGAAAATGCTTTTTCATTTTAAATATGGTAACAATTCGCTTCCATATTGTTGTTTCGTTTTATCTGTTACTAAAGGTTTTTTTGTTGTTGTTTAAACCGAGTTATTTTACATTTGTTATCACTGTGTCATTCTAATCATTTGAAACGAGAAGAAAAAAGCAATATCAGCTGTAAGAAACCTTGGCGGTTCAAGGTGGCATGAACAGTTTTTCAAAGTGCTGTAGATTCTGATTACTGCCTCCACAAAGCCAGAATTTATATCCATTTCATCATCCTAGCTGTTCAATAACTGTTTCCTGAGCTACAATTCAGTCGAGTGTGACAGGTTTGTGAACTAATGTATGTAAATTAGTGCACTCGTGCCTAATGTGTAGGCGTGCAAGGAGTAAAGAGTACGTTACGGTAACATAGCTGGAGGTGCTCAGGTGTGCTGCCGCTGCCCGACCAGCACAGGCAGCCCGTTCCTTGGGGATAAACAGGGAAGGTTTGACTTTAAATGGTACAGTTTGCTTTAGAGACCAAATCTCCTTCCTGGAGCCCAATCGATTGCACTTCCTCAGATATACAGACAGGTCTTCCTCCACTTTATGCTCCATCTTCTGAGAGCAGCGTTTGATAAAGCTTTTAAATCGACAAATTTGCTGTGATCACAACCCCACCCCCGCTTTCTTTCTTTTTGCTATTTTCTTTTTTCCCGCAGACCTTCCGGCACGCGCTCGGCATCAGGACCAGTCAAACAGACGGAATGCGTGAAATGTGTTTTAATGGGAAAGTGTTATCTATTAATAGCCCATAATGATTGGAATTTTCTGAATGATTCATGCAATTAGAAACGTTTTAGCTGCAAATTATTCCTCACAGGCCTCGTGTACGCAGCACGCCTCAGAAAATATGTGTAGTGTGTGTGTGTGTCGTTTCTTTTCTGCTCCAAGCACCACAGGGCTGTTTTGAACATCTTCCATGCTTGAACAGTTTGCATTAGGAAGTATTAGCTCAAATCAACAGACAACAGATAAGAGTTCTTTCTAAGCATTTGTTTGTGTTTATCTTTTGCTTCCACAGTGGGAGGAAGTGAGTGGATACGATGACTCCATGAGCCCGATCCGAACGTATCAGGTGTGCAACGTCAGACAGCCAAACCAGAACAACTGGCTGAGGACAGATTTCATCCCCCGCAGAGGAGTGCTTCGGGTCTACGTGGAGCTCAAGTTCTCTGTCCGTGACTGCGCGAGCATCCCGAACATCCCGGGCTCCTGCAAGGAGACCTTCAATCTGTTTTACTACGAGTCGGATGGGGACATGGCTACAGACACCAGCCCTCTGTGGAGGGAGAACCCTTACGTGAAGGTGGATACTATTGCTCCGGATGAGAGCTTCTCTCTGCTGGAGGCCGGCCGGATCAACACCAAAGTGCGCAGCTTTGGCCCCCTCTCCAGGGCGGGATTCTACCTGGCCTTCCAGGATCTGGGAGCCTGCATGTCACTCATTTCAGTCAGGGTTTTCTTCAGGAAGTGCTCCACCACCATTGCCAATTTCGCTGTCTTCCCCGAGACTGCCACAGGTGCGGAAGCTACTTCCTTAGTGATTGCACCGGGGGCCTGTGTGGCCAACGCCATGGAGGTTTCTGTCCCTCTGAAGCTGTACTGCAACGGGGACGGCGAGTGGATGGTTCCGGTGGGCTCGTGCACCTGTGTTGCCGGATATGAGCCGTCTGCAGACAGCACACAGTGCCAGGGTAAGAGTTTAACAGAGAGTGGTTTTTGCTGACCTTTAGAAAACATCAAAGTCTCAAAATGAATCTGATTGTTTTGATCTGAATCAGATTTTCATAATTGATTACCATTATCATTTGGAATTAATTAATGGACAGAAACAGAAATGTATGGAGTACGTTTTATGCCAAGCAAAAAACAAAAACAAACGTCTTAAACAAGAACAGGTTTTAATAGTAACTTTTCTCATCTAAAATGGTATTTTTTTATAAATTGTTTTTAAGATTTTATTTATTTACTCAGCCAATCGATTGCCTATTGGCTCAGTTGCTCAGGTAGAGCCTGTCAACAACTTAATAACACACAACTAACACACCTGAATCACATGGCAGAATTACCCTCTCAGGATTCATTTCTTCAGAGTTCTTTTAATCATTTAATTACAAGATTAAATTGTGTTCACTCTTTAAACTCAGGAACTGGAATGGCCCGCCCTGACCTTAAGAATCCACACAGTCAAGAGCTGATGAAGTTAAAATTCTCTAAAATCATTTTGGGTTAGGTTAGAGTAGGTTTTTTATGACCACCATCAGTTTAAATGCATTTCGTTGTTAATTTTCAGAATTGGATTAAAGATTGCATGACTCGGGTCAAATGTTTTGGCTATCCTTCCAACAGGGTACCTGCGGGTCCTTAAAAAGTCTTAAAAGGCATTGAATTCTTCAAAATAAAACTAAGGCCTTAATTGGTATTAAAATGTCTTAAATCAGTCTTTCGTAGGTCTTCATTTTTAAAACATCATAAATAGGATTATTTTTATTACGATTTATTTTTGTAATCTAAATAAAATGTTAAAATTGGCAATTTTTTTTTTGTTTTTTTTAATAAAAAAAACAAATAACGGCTCGCCGTTATTGGTTCCGTCCCGATAGCGGAACCAATAAAGCGTTGTTGCGGCCGGGACATTTGGGAGATGCTCCATTAACTTTTTGTCTGGAAAATATGATCAAGTGTAAATGTAACCAAAATTGTCTCCAGCCAAGAGTTTTCTCCATGGCTAAAACCAGGGAACATACATGAGGCTCAGTGGATTTAGTGCAAGAAGTGATTCAAGCTCAGAACGATGGGAATTAAGGCAGTGGAGTCGCACATGCGAAGCACGAAACACAAAGCGTCAAAATGGAGTTACCGAGAAACAGGCGGTATTTCTCAGTTTAGTTCCACCCTTGTCTCTGCAACGCCTCCACTTATCACCAAGTCAAACATACTAAGAAAACCATACAAAGTAAAATAGCTGCAAAAAAGACTTAGCACTGGTTATGTTGGGGCTTTAAAAGCGATTTGTTTTGTTCCCTGCTAAAACAAAGTTTGTGAATTCAGTTAAATAATTGTCATTTGTGTGTTTTTAGCTTTCTTCCTGTATGGGAAGCTTTTCAAAATTTGAAACATTAGTGCAGTGGTTTATGTTAAAATAAACCTTTGGGTTAAGTTGTCGCAAGCAGGTTTTTCTTGTGTTTCTTGTGAATTTGGTCTTAAATTTTTATTTCAAGTGGCATTAAAAAGTCTTGAATTTATCTTTCCTTATGCTGTAGGAACCCTGTCCAAACTCATCTCACTGAAATCGTTTGCTGTAATTGTGGCCTATTACCTCTGACGGAACAGGGTGAACTGGGCCAGAACTGGCCACTTTACTCAAAGGCATTTCTCTGACTCTGAATGCAAACCTACCAAAGGACTCGAGATCGGAGTTAAATATCGGCTGCTCAAAAGGACAGCCACATTCATCCGTTTCGATTAGCATGTTTTCTAAACAAAAACAAGGACTTGTTGATCCACTGTATAAAGCCTCGAACTCAACGCTATTTCTGACATTTTCAATTGAAAAAGCTTCCTGGATGGGAAGCGAAACATCTTCAAACTTGGAAACAAAGTCCAGTAGATCGTTTTTTAACTTTTTGGAAAAAGGACAGACTGTTATCCTTAAGTCATTTTTATGGAAGTAAATCTGTGTCGCTGGGATTTGAATTCAAAATGCCTGGAAAATAAGTATTGAAAATGTAATCACTTTGAAATAGTAATGTGAATTTTTAGCTTGAAGAGAAAATAACAAATGAAATTTCAACTGTGTAGAAATAACGACAATGAACTTCTTTTTAGGTCAAAAATGTGTTCTGAATATATTTTAACAGTGTAACAGTAAATGTACTTCCATACATTTTGCCTCTAGTCTTCCAGTTGGAACAAGGTCCTCATCCAAAAGAAATACAAAAAATTATAATTCAATGTATTTTATCAAGCCTCGCCCTGCAAACATAAACCCAACTCTCTTTTTCTTCATTAAGTTTTGTAAGCTTCCCCCTTTTACTTCCAAATCTAACAATGGTCATTAAGGCCAAATACGAACACCATCAGACGACAGGACATCTCTCCATAAATGAAGGTCTTTGTCACTAAGTGTAATTGCAAACTGCAAAATAGCATTCTAGCCCATTTTGGACTGGGTCTCATTTGGTTTTACATTACTATGTTGTCGTACCAGTTTCAGCCAGCGACCAAAAGGTCTTTTTCGCTTGTCCTGTGGGTGATATGTGAATTTTGCATTTTAGGACATCTAATTTTCTGGAAGAGGCTCTTTCAGGCATCTGGAAATTGAAGCCAAGGATGAACCAAACCTGTAGCGTTCCTCAGTTCTCGTCCTGGATTCTTTTGGTTTGTGATGTCATACAAGGAAATAGTGTGTTGTCAATTGTGCCATTTTGCAGACCAAGCCTAGTATTGTATTTAAAGATTTATTTTTTGGGTGGGGGGGGACTTTTGTTCAGCTAAAGCTCCTTTGTATGCTCAGTGCAAGTCACCTCAGCCTGTGCCCTCCTCTCTGCATTTATTGTGTGGCTCCTGAAAGGGGGTAGAGGAGAGTATGAATTAATGAGGTGTTGCAGAGAAGAGCCGCATACAAATATTGTGCAAGCGGGACAGGAGGGAGAGAAAGATAGTGGAATCGCACAAAACTGAGAGCCAATACGTTATTTCGCGAGGCAAACGTAGATAATAGAATGGAAAGATGAATCCCAGAGAAGAGAGATAGGGCTGGGGGGTGTGAATTGCCGAAGCTTGGCCAGAAACAGCTGCTAAAAGGAGAAGAATGAAAATGGCAGCTGGTGAGAAGGAAGTCAGAGACGAACACGCAAAGCCTTCTCTCACCTGGGTGTGAGAAATGGTGTCGAACACGCGCCGGAGAGCTCATCCGTTGCCATTTGGCGGCTCAAGGTTAAATGCTTGCCGCCGAAGTCTGATAAAAAGCTCTCCGGGGCCTCGGCCAGTGCTTGCGACGAGGAAGTGCAATTTCCTCCACAGCCTACCCGTTAGTTAATCTACAGGCGGCCACACTCATTAACACCATTCAGACCCAACGTGAGCCAACACTGCCACGCTGACATTAATCACTCAGACGTTTCATTTCTTACCTCCGTCTGGCCGCTCGGAGCCAAGCGCTGCATGAGATAGAGGGAGGAGGAGGAGAGGAAAGACAATGGAGGGGGAGATGTGGAGTATCAAAAACAGGAAAATCACTGTGCCCTCTAAGGAGGTTAATGGATTAAAACAAGACAGAGGGGGGTGACTCAGCATCCTCTCCAAGAAATGAGAGCAAAATAAACAAAAGGGAAATTATGGCACATTGTTTCCGAGAGAAGAAAAGAAAAGTGGATACTGCTTACTCTGTACCTTTGTGGTTTTTCTTGTACCTGATCCAACTTTTTGGGTGCAGAATGGAGATGGCTGGACGTTCCAGAGCAACAATGCATCATTGCACAGGGAAACATTAAACTACCCAGGAATCCTATATCTTCCCATAGTGAACTGTCGGAAAATTTGCATTTCCTGCCAGGTGTGGGCAGGGATGGCACAAGGGTTGGAATAGTTTGGAATCTGGCCTCAAGTGGGGATCATATGCATGGCTCTCCTTTGTTCCTGCCTCTGTGCTTGGCAGGGGCTGCTGGTGTTGTAGTGATGGGAGGCTCTGGCAGGATGTCGCCGGCTGACCTTTTGGTCTTTGGGTGAGTGTGGACGGCACAGAAGGAGCTGGGCTCTTGTGGGAATCCCTTCCTTTTGGTCTCCCAGAGGCTATCTCACCAGACGGGATGGCACTGTACCCTTCCTCCAGTGGTCCTTTTGAGTTCCAGCTACGGTGAAGGAGCTAATGGCTCCCCAGCAAGTTGGGGCCCTTTGGGGGAGATTTATTCCTCAGGGCAGGGTGGTCTGCAATGGAGTCCTTTTGCTACTCTTGGGCAGGAAGTGTTAGTTGGTTTCCACCCTTCTCACAATTATGACAACTTTTCACCTCTGAATAACACCCTCCCATCTTCCCACATGTAGAGCTATTCCAATAATGAGTGAAGGTCATCCAAATAAAGCTTCCTACTTAGTCTACTTTGAGGCCAGATGCAGCCTTGATTTAATAAAGTCAATCACACAATCAGGATTCCATCTTGTTATATCCTTTTTGTAGGACAAAGCTGCCCTGGCACGTGGACCCAGCTTCCCCATATGGCATGCCCACAATGCCAAGAAGGGACAGGAAGAAAAAGCCTGCTAGTCCAAACAGCTGGCCCAAACAAAAAGCAGAATAAATAAAAGAAGGGTGAACATTTCATTTATTTGTATTTGAGATTCTTTGCATTTCTAATGTACATTTATCTCCTGAAAACAGTTAACAGATTAGCATAAAGTTAAAAAGTTTTCACGGTATGATCACTGTCGGGTTCATTAAGAAGATCTGAAATACACAATTTATGGATACAATTTCTGCAGAAAGGAGAGACAGTTGAACCCCAGACTCAAACACATTGTCTCCCACTGGACCTCCTCCGCAGAGCAGTTTTATTAACAGAACATGACGCATGGTTACAAACAGAGTATTGTTCTGACAGAACAATTGATCAGTTCATGAAGACAGAATGCTCCATCAGAATGACAAGGCAAGATGGTCTCCTGACTGGATCATGAGACAGAAGTGGAGCATCCCCTCGCACAAATGTTTTATAAGCACACATTAATTTTATAATCATCATTGAATAAACCTAACAATCACCTTAATTAGAAGTACTAACAGGAGTGTCTACCTAGATTTCTAAACGAAAAGCATGCTTTAATTCAAAACAGGCATGAAGATGGCACAGATGTTAGCACCGTTAGCTTGTAAGTCCTGAATACAGGTTCTGGCATGAGCTCTCCATGTGTTGTTGTTTTTTTGTGTTCTCCTCTGTGGACCCCCCACCTCCCCCTACAGTCCTCTGGCGGAGTCGGGTTACTAGCTTGAATCCTCAGCTCAGTTTGATGCTCAGAGAATCCTTCGAGGGGGGAGAAGGTCCAAAACATCCAGTTTGCAGGATGACTTCCTGCCGAGAGGCAAAGACAAAAACAGCAAGGTTAAAACTCAGGTAGACAAAAACTCAGTTTGACTTAGCAAAACTCAGCTTGGCTAGAGTACCCCAAACACTCTGGCATCGAGGTAGTGGCAGTCAGCGGCTTAAGAGTCCTCAGGTAATGAGGCAACAAGCTGCAGGTGTGCAGGGAGGCCCAATTAGGACATGGCACCACCTGGTGGAGGAGAAAAGGAAACACAAAAACAACCCACAAAAACTGGATTCCTGACAAAAATATGGATAAAATATATGAAACAATTATTATTTCCAATTTACAGAGATGTAAAACTATCATTAACTGTCTGGAAACTGTCAGCGTATGTGACATACAGTCCGATTAGTTGCTAATTTGTTTTCATCAAGTAGATGCTAACTGGGATATAGCTCTCTGTTTTTGGTGTAATCCAGTAATCAATGCTGAGACAGACTTTGAGCTGTTAGCATCGCTTTTAATCAGGTGGTTCTGGTTGTTTCCAGGACAGTGTTAAAATGTACCTTCATGAAGCACTTAAGTTCTCAAAAGTTTTTTTCCATCTATTGTGCTAATTGTTACCATGTCTTTTTCTATCACGTTACGTTACGTAGGGGTGTTGGAAAAATCGATTTGGTGATGTATCATGATTTTCAGGAGCCTAATATAATATGGATCTTTCAGTTCCTAATATCGATTTAAAAAAGAAAAAGTTTTATCTAAAACGATGGGGAAAAATGGGCTACCTCTGCGCCGCCACTCTAGTAGATAGAGACGTGGAGCCCTTTTTCTGCCCCTCCTATAGTTTAGGCAGGCACAGTAGATTGATTCTGATGAAATTATATAGCAGTTGCTTTTCTATCTATACATTTCATTTTGATTGCTGGAAAAAAAAAATTTACAATATGTAGTGATATTGTAATATTGTGATAATATTGTATCGTGACACTTATCGTATCGCAACACACATGCCCATCCTCACCCCTAACGTTAGGCAAGGCAAGGCAAATGTATTTGTATAGCACAATTAAGTACAAAGACAATGCAAAGTGCTTTACATGATTAAAATATAGGAAAATAAAACAGAATCAAAGCAAGTAGGAAAATAATAAAAAAAAATTAAAAAGATTTAAAAAAATAAAATAAACAAATGCAGAAACAAAAAAGAATATTAAAAACAGTTGGAGTAAAGAAAATATGTTTTAGTTAAACTGTTTAACTAGAACAGTCGAAGGCAATCCTAAACAAATGTGTTTTTAGTCTTGATTTAAAGGAACTCAGGCTTTCTGCACTTTTACAGTTTTCTGGAAGTTTGTTCCAGATAAGTGGAGCATAGGAACTAAATGCTGCTTCTCCATGTTTGGTTCTGGTTCTAGGTATGCAGAGCAGGCTGGAGCCAGAAGACCTGAGTGGTCTGGAGGGTTGATACACTGATAGCAAGTCTGTGATGTATTTAGGTGCTAAGCCACTCAGAGATTTATAGACTAACAGAAGTATTTTAAAGTCTATTCTCTGAGATACAGGGAGCCAGTGGAAGGACTTTAGAACTGGGATGATGTGCTCTACTTTCTTAGTCCTAGTGAGGACACAGGCAGCAGTGTTCTGCTAACAAGGTTAGGTGTTTACATTATGTTCCCTCCATTTCCCTCCACTTTTACTATTATCACATCCAAACACGTTTAAAGCACAGCAGAGAAGTAATGCTAGTTAGACTGCAATACCCCATACCCATCCAAGTGTCTGAAAGGTCGGTCGTTAAAGGGGATTGTTGGACCTAGCATACGCCACTTACCTAGACAACGACATTTTGTGTCTGCGTGACAATACTTTGCTTAAATCTATTAAAACTAAACAGCTTACAGCATTTCGAATGTATTGCATTAATATGGAAAATAAATACTAAAGTCTGTTTCTACAACTAATCATGGATCCCTTTAAGCCTTTTGTCTTATATGCATTGGGTTAACTTTAAAGAACAAATATAAACAAATGTTTGATGGTTTCAATACATGTATGTTCATGGGGATGTATAGGAGTAAAATGAATTAACCTACATCTAAATATTTGATTACCCATGAGGTGATATGTAGTCTTAGTCAGGGGGGGATTTACCCCATAAAACTCTTACATTTATTGTTAATAGGGTTGAAACAATGAATCGGCTTAATTGTGATTAATCGATTATTTAAAATAATCGGCAACTAATGTAGTAATCGGTTTATCAATAACTGGAGCATAGACTGTAAAATATGCTTTTAGCTGTCAGAACAACCCACTTAGCAGGGGCGGCGCCAGTAATTTGGGGCCTAATGAAAGGCATTGTTATGGGGGCCCCACCCAAAAAATATATGTAAGCCTTTAAGCTGCTATAAAGATGTACTGATTTGTTTAGTTTATTATCGGTATGTAAAATGACACACACGTGGCACGCAAACTCCCAATTACAGACGGGGAGACCTAATGCAATGCAGGATGGGTGTTTTAGTCAATATATTCATGCTTTGTTTCGCTGGTTTTTGCTTCAAAAGAGGGAAAATACAAAATTCTTTCTCACTGCTTGATTTTCTTTTTATGTTTGAAAAATATTAGCGGGAAAAATCTTTTCTTCTTCTTTTGGGGCCCCCCTCAGGCGAGGGCCCTTAGAATCTTCCTAACTTTCCCCCCCACGTGGCACCCCTTGCCAGTTAGAGCTCTAATTAGATCTAAACTGTAAAAAAATATATATATATATGTATACTTTGCATTCAAGATAAAAAAATAAATGTTTTTGCTGGTCAGTATGCTGTATCCAGAACCCCTCAAGTGGAAATGTTTTAGTTTCACCAGGCTTAATTTAATTAAAAACCGATTATTAATCGTTTAATGGAAAAAATAATCAATAGATTAATTGATTTATAAAATAATCGCTAGCTGCAGCCCTAATTGTTAATACAACTATTCCTTATTTGTGCTTAAGTGAGCTTAGTGCTTGAAAAAAATCTTTCATTCCTTTTCAGACAGCATGAAAATTTAGTACAAAACACAGAGAGGAAAACAACAAGAAAAGGGACAAGAAGGGAACAAAACGTAGAACAAATAATCTATGTCAATTAAATTAACATTTCTATATATGTATAATGGGTTTGTTAATTCAGAGGGCCCCTGCCAGTCTTTGCCTAGGGCCCCAAATTTCTTAAATCCACCCCTGGTCTTAGTAAAAGAGTAAAAGCAACCGACTTCCCCCACCTTTTCTGGAGTTTTATTGTGCAATACCACTTAAGGGATGTTAGTTGTGCTGGCTTTTCTAAACATGCCATTCTTTGGACTTTGGGTGGAGCTGGAACTCGTACTGAAAGCCCACTTAGCCTAACTACTTAATCACCCTCTGCTCTCCTCTCTCCCTCTTTCTCAGGCTGGCTTTTATGAGCCGTCATGCTGACAGGACAGATGTTTGCCAGAGACCCTACTTTTACACCACTGGTTAGGAATGTGGCAAGTAGTAAAAACCCGCGGCTCCCGAGGCAAATATATCCGGACCTTTTGCTGCTAATACCCTTTATCAGAATCCTTCTTTAGTATGGGCTTACGCCGGTTTATCCTTAAGACTTGATATCAGCCAACTTGCAGCCCAACACTTAGGAATTTAAATTAATCTCTCTGACACATCGCCTCAGATTACCGTACTTTGTATACTCTTCTCATTACTCCGCTGAGCTAATTCGTGTCTATTCTGATGTCCCTTCATTTGGATTGATTTATTGGCTTATTATGGAGCTCTTCTGCATGCATTCGGAGGCCTTGTTTGTATTCCTCGACGCGGTTTCGAGAGCCGAGAGGAGCAAGGCCGACACTGATTGATGGGTTTGGGGTGGGTCCCTTTTCTCAGAAGCGTTCTCCATCCTTGTTTGTCTGACAACAGCAATCTTCTGTCAGCAGTCGGTCTTCATCTTTATCCTCCTTTCCCTCCTCTTCAACACGGAACTTTGCTGTCATCGCGACTCCATGTACTGGGAGATTAATGTCACCGAACACAGAGGACCGAAATAAAAAAGCACATGCAAATGCATAGATAATTCCTTCTGCTTGAGTGTTGTGCAATATGAACGCACGTGTGAACGTTTCTATTATAAATGTTGGGTTTTGCAGGTTGTGTTCTGCCGCAGACGTGACAGCTGCTGGTCTTTTAGATAAGTGACTGAGCCTCGCCTTTTTTATTTTGTCTCCACATTTCCATACTTCTTATTGTCTTCTCTGTTTTCTCTCCCGTTTCATGCAGCCTGCATTCCTGGGACCTTCAAATCCAAATTTGGTGAGGGAACGTGCGCTCCCTGTCCGTCCAACAGTCGCACCAGTTCACGAGGAGCCAACATTTGTCCCTGCCTGGGCGGCTTCTTCCGTGCTGACAGTGACCCGCCGGACTCTCCCTGCACCAGTAAGTCAGAAACGGGAACTAAGTCCACATTTTCCAAGCTGAGGCTTCTCTGAAACGTTTCAGGGCAGAAAAGGTCTCAGGTAGCACAAAATAATTGGGCCTGAACTTAAAAGGATAGTTCACAGTTTTCAAAGTGAGGTTCAGTTTAAAGGTTATCAGCAGTTAATTATCTCTAACCTGCAGTAGATAACTCTCTCGGTGTCTTTATTTAGTATAAATCCAGTGCAGTCGGCCGTGGTACTGAAAAGCTAGTGTTTGCAGTGTGCAGGTGTTTACACAGTGACTGTGAGACAAGCACTGAGATTGAAATGTCTAAAGTGTCTCCAGCCTGAATAATGACCTGAGATATCAGTAAGCTACGGGTTTCGTGGTTAGAAGTATTTGCTTGTAGTCTAGAATAAAATTTACGAAAAATCTCCTTTTATGCATCAAAGAATGTGTCCTTTTTTTCTTTTTTGAAGCCCAAAAAGTTATTGCTGCTATTATAGGACTTTATTAACATTTTAGTTTTGATTGGAGGGTGGGGGTGGTCACTTCGTTAATATATTTGCTGTCTATATAACTTTGCTTTTTACATCAGACAGTTATTTTGACTGGAGGATCTCTAATGCTGCACTGCGCTGGCAGCTGGTGGAGTTTTCTATAGGATAGGGACTATAACTTCAAATTAGACGTACACCAAAAAGCAATCAAAGGGTGGGGGTTAGGGTTAGGCAGGGAAAGCAGAATAAAGCATTAGCCTGACTGCATGCAGTTAGCCAAGCCTCGTTGCTAAACAATTACAGAAACCTGTCAATCAGTTGCACTTTATAACGGACGACTGTGAGGTTAGCACTGTGGCGGCAGGTGGTGTGCTAATAAGGCTGCTTTCAGCTTTGGGTGCAGGAGAGCTGCAACCTAGGATGGTCCTATGGTTAGCATTGTAGAGGAGCTACTGCGCATGGATAACTTTTAACCACAGTCTCGTGAGACCATCCTGATCTCGCGAGCTTTCAAGGTTTTACTCGCAGATCAGTCTGGAGACTCTCAAGACTGATCAGCGTTGGCTTTGAGACTGGTTGAGGTGTGATGCAAAAAAAAAATATTTATCACTCAAAATTACTTTAAAATCACTGACATTTGATGAAAACGACCCACAAGCGGTGCTGGCACCATTTTTGTTGTTTTGTACACATTCTCGCGTGATTTGAAAAATCCGGGTGATTTTCCGGCAGATGGCGTGATTTTTGTCCACCTAGCGGTAATTTTGTAGCCTGGTGAGACCATCCTGATCTCGCAAGCTTTCAAGGTTTCACTCGCAGATCAGTCTGGAGACTCTCCGTTAAAGAAACTTTGGAGCCGTTCACCAAACGAACGTCCAATTAGCGTTGCCTTTGATGCGGGTTGAGGTGTGACGCAACGAGAAGCGCGACAGTTCAGTCTAAAGAACATGGCGGCTTCAGCCGATGAAACTAGCGTTAGCGTGGCTATCGAGCAAGTTTTATCGGAATTACAGAGTATTTCTTCACTGAAAGAAGAGCAAAACACTGCTCTGGAGGCTTTTCTCAGAGGAAAAGATGTTTTTGCCTGGCTTGTGGTTGTGTTTTCGTCGTCGCTCTGTTAGTACGTCATATGCTTCGTTGATCTGATTGGTTTATTTGGCCCGTCTATCACCAACATAGGCCAATCAGCTAACCAGTATTTTCGCCCCTTCCCAAAATTACTTCTACGGAAGGTTTCCAGATGGATATGCGGAGCAAATCCATCTGGCGGAGTCAGGTTAGAAATATGCCACCAAACCGACAACAAACAAAATAGCTTTACTTGTCATTAAAGATTAAATATTTATCTTGCACCTCTAAAAAATATATGTCAATATATTTCAAAATATTTTCATTTTATAATTTAATTTTCATTGGTTTCTTCATGTCTAAATCAGGTCATTGGGTGAGTGGGGCAGCACCCTAGCGCCCTCTGTAGGCCCGCTCCCACTGCTTTACCGCCTCCAAACCTAATCTCCAGTGTGCATAATCCTTGGCCTGTCCAATTCAAAAGCAACAATATTTGAAGGCCCAAACTCTTGTACCCGTAACCTGCAACGTTATTGAACAGGTCATGTCTCTCTTGTTCTATCCATTAGCTTTGCATTGCGGTCCAAAGAGTCTGGATTCATGCTAAAGGATAGTATCATACAGAATTAAAATAACAGTTTTTTTAAAATTTCTTGCAGGAAGCTAATTATTTTTATAACCTTTAAAAAAGACTAGAAATAAAACTAGAAAATCCTCAACTATTGCTCTAGGGTAATTTATGAAACGAAACATTAAAAGTATAATTTTCCAGCTTTGTTTAAGCTCCTTCTATACATGAAACAAAACATGAAAGGTGATACTTGTATGGTATATTACCAATGCAGAATAGGTGTGCATCGATTACAGGTTCCTGGCTGATCTTTAAAAAGCCAAAAATGCTCATTCCCATTCTGACTGATACCTTAAAAACATTAATCAATACTTGTGAAACAATAGATAATAGTCATAGACCGGTACATTGGCTGGCCGATATATTTGGCGAATAGTAGAAGGTTTTTTTTTGTGATGGCGGCCGATACTGGCACCTGTTTGCTGATTGATTTGTACGTTCAGCAGCCATGCTTCCTTGCATTTGCTATCTGTTGTTAAATGTTTGGCATGATCGGTTATAAAACAATTAGGTTTTTGTTTATTTTAAGACTTGAGTAACATTTGCTTTTATTGTGTCATTTTTTAATGTAAATGGATGAAGAAAAAAGCAATATCTGCCTAAGGAATCAGTTGCAACAACACTTGGCAGCAATATCAGTTGCTTATGCCGAAACAGAAATTGATATTGGCCTAAAAAAAGCCTATATCAGTTGATCCTTAGCAGGTAAGATGGAGGAATTGCCTTCGAGTCGATGCAATTATCTGGTTTTCCTTAGATAGAAAACTTTGAATCGATTTGACTGTATGATCTGGTGAACTTTAAGGTGCCTTGAGATGACATGTGTTGTGAAATGGCGCTATAGAAATAAACTGAATTAAATAAAATTGGTGGATAAAATCGGTTTCACATCTAATCTATCAGCCAATCTCTAATTGATTGGCCAGCCCATCAATCGGTTCGCCCCTATTGCTGAATATCTGCTACAGTTCCCCTCCATCGTTCCTTGCCTTTGCCATGAGCTCTATAATCTCAACCTCTGAAATTATCATAAAACAGTTGGCATCAATTATCTCTACATATAATATTGGTGTGCAGTACGTGCATACATAATACTGCATCAATCAGTATTTATTGTGGGTTTGCACACACTTTTAATATGTTGTGCAGCTGTAGATCTGACTAATTCTCTTGCAGCTCTTTGCTATGTTTATGCTACCATAGCAGCAATTAACTGCTGCGGTAGCATCAATCTCCAATGTCATGATTCTTCCATGTACTGTGAAAAACATGTTAACAGATGAAGAATAGATCTGACCACAAAAAAGGCACTTAGGTAAATGTAGAAACTGTTGGCATCTTGTGGCTCTTTAAGGCTGCATAAGTTGGACTACAAATTCCGTGATGTGATTTAGTTCCTGGACCTATTTAAAAAGGATAATACCAGCTAGTAGGGGGTGTAATGGTGGGCTAAATCACAGTTTGGTACCTTGCCCGGTTTTGAGGTCGCTCGTTGGCGTGGGTTTGGTTGAGAAGCGAAAAGAAGCCAAGGCCGCATGCTTCAGTTATTTTAGCATTCTTTTTTAACAGAAGATAATCCTCCAAAAAAGAAAAAAAAAGAAACAGAGAAAGAAGAGGAAATAGGCTGCGAAATGGGGCTCCGTGTAGAACGAGCTCTGCTAAGCCCAAAACTAAACCTTACCACCTTAAAAAAATAAGTGATTTTTCAATCATTTTGGCCTCATCCATTAAATTAAAAAGCAATACTGAAAGGGATTACTATGATATCAAACACCTAATCCCCCTGATAGGACACTGTTTGAACAGCACCTGGCTCTTAGTTGAACGCTTGGCTTAAATAGGTTTTAATTTTCTTATTCATTTAAAAAAAAAATGTTAGTGGCACGTTAAAACTCGATCGCTGAAAGAATTATAAATCCTGCTTCATTATTCACCCACGCCGGTCTCCATTTTTTCCCATGCTGGGTTGATGACGCAGTTATTCTGGACTGGAACACACAGAGTAAACGCTGGAGAGCTAACATTACCAGAGTGCTTGGTAATATTTTGCGGTTAAGTAGCTTTAAGAAAGCACCTAATACAATAGCTATGAAAAATTTATGGTAAACGGTAATTTAAAAAAAAAATTTTTATAAACTTTATTATTTACAGTACACAATAATACAAATTTGCATTGTGTACATATCAGAAAACAACTAAAACTATTTGCCTGGGGGAGCATTAACAGAAAACAATAAAAGTATGTTAAGAAATGACAAAATAATCTTGTTTAAAGAAAAACAGTACCAAAGGTGACAAAAATACCAAATGCCACAGTGAATTTAAAACAATAAATTATCTAAAATTCCAATTTGATTGCAAGCCAATAAAGTTGTTTTTGCTTTTTTTATTTGTTGAAGGTCGAATTGTAAATATATAATATTTAAATTCAGTCAAAAAAACTGAAAAGTCAGATTTTTTTCTCAAAAATTTGCATTTATAAAGAGGAAATTTAGCCTTAATCATTAATAAATTGATAAGAAAACTCTTCGCATTCATTCTTTCATTTTGTTGAGAACCAAACAAGATATTTACCCAATATAACTGAAATCCTATTGATATTTTTGACACAATAAAAGTACAAAAGTGTTACCAAAATACTTTGGAATGATGACAAAACCAGAACAGATGAGTGACCGACTCTGGGCAAGTGTCACAGAAGGAACAGCTAACATCAATATCAGAGTTGAATTTTTTTAAATAGACTTTAACGGGGTAGATTCTACGGAAGAGGATTAGGGCCACTGGAAAAAAAAAAGTTAACTAATTTTTAAGTTTTATTTCAGTGTAGTATGGGGAAAAAAGTAAGAATTCTGACTTTAATCTCAGAATTCTGACTTTAATCTCAGAATTCTGACTTTTTTCTCAGAATTCTGACTTTAATCTCAGAATTCTGACTTTAATCTCAGAATTCTGACTTTTTTCTCAGAATTCTGACGTTTTTCTCAGAATTCTGACTTTAATCTCAGAATTCTGACTTTTTTCTCAGAATTCTGACTTTAATCTCAGAATTCTGACTTTTTTCTCAGAATTCTGACGTTTTTCTCAGAATTCTGACTTTAATCTCAGAATTCTGACTTTTTTCTCAGAATTCTGACTTTAATCTCAGAATTCTGACTTTTTTCTCAGAATTCTGACGTTTTTCTCAGAATTCTGACTTTAATCTCAGAATTCTGACTTTTTTCCCATACTACACTGAAATAAAATTTTAAAATCAGTTAACTTTTGTTTTTTTTTCAGTGGCCCTAATCCTCTCCGTAAGATTCTGTGTATATGTTTAAAAGATACTTCTTTAACCTTGTTAGTGAGAAGAAAGTGATTCGGGAGCAGCCAGATACATTTCCAGGACATATTAATATTAAAACGATCCCAGTATGGAACAATCACAGGAACAGATGTCTCTTCCTTCTGCAACAGGGATCTAATTAATTTATTTATTATTTTTACGAGGAACAGGGTTAAAGGCATACTATGCAATATTTTTCAGTTAATGTGTTCAATAACGTTTTGGATGATTAAATGAGTCATTTCAGGTCGAACAAAGGTTTTCTCGGCCGCCCTGGTGGTCTGTGGGGGAAATACCGTACATGCAATTAGGGCTGCAACAACGAATCGAAAAAATCGATAAAAATCGACTTTTAAAAGCGTTGGCAACGAATTTCATCATCGATTAGTTGTGTCGCGCGATTAATGCGTCATCCGCCGCCGCCGTCATCACTGCCACTTGACTGAAACGGGGAAGAAAAAAAATTACGGCAGAGCGAGCCAGCGCTGCAGGTGCGCAGTGTTGCCAACTCAGCGACTTTGTCGCTATATTTAGCGACTTTTCAGAACCCTCCAGCGACTATTTTTGTAAAAAAGCGACTAGCGACAAATCTGGCGACTTTTTACGGTGTCACTGGCGGCTTTTGGAGACTCTTACGTGAAAGCATGTATCGTTCCTACTCTGCCGTGGGGCGCCTCCCCAACGCCGTTCTCCCGTAGGAATCCCTCTCAGCGCTGCAGTCAGAGCCGCAGGATGTTTCAGAACGCAGACTGCAAATGAAGCGCGCATGCGCCGGGATTGACGGCGCAAATTGATCACAATAATTAAAATAGCCTTTATAAATAAATTAACTTGCAAATTATGAGGGCAAGGCTTTTGAAGTTTAAATCTTCTGGCAAAGATAAAGTAAAGAAGATCCTGCAATTTATGGAAGTAAAGCAGAATAAAATCCAGCAAGATCAGTAATATGTCAATTAATTATATGCCACATTCCCATGTAAATATCTGTCTTTGGAGGATGTGTTTTTTAGCACCCCTAGTTCTCTCATTTTTATTCCAAATACAATTTATAATTTGAATCACAGGGCTATTTTTATCTCTATGGTTCAGTATTTTCTCAAGTAGCAACTTTAACTGCTATACTTTCCTGTCTTAAAAGGCAGAACTCTTCTAGTCTAAAAAAAACTCATTTTTTGAAATGGGGGGGCCTATTGTTTGAACCCCTTAGGGGCTTTTAAAAACAAAAATGTCTTTTTTTGCGCTTTATGAAACAAAGTACCCTATATTTTGTGGATGTACAGCTACATTTCTCATGTAAGTTTGCGTAGTTTTATCACAAACATTTATTTTTTCATATTGCACCAGTACAGTTAATGAGCAACCTGTACTTGTGTGCTTGTTTGTTCTGTCTAAAATGTTTATTTTGGAATAAAGAGGTTAGTATAAAAAATATTTTTTGTCCGATTCATCGATTAATCGAAAAAATAATCGGCCGATTCATCGATTTTTAAAATAATCGTTAGTTGCAGCCCTACTTGCAATTGCAGCAGCCCTCGGCCCGCACCCACAGGCTCAGCAGTCTCGTGCATCGCGAGAGTCGGTCTTGCTTTACGGCGAGAACTGCTACACGCCCCCAGTGAAAGGCATGCTCGTTGCTAGCGCAGTGGCGATATTTGTGCAGTTATCATGGCGGAACCAGCGAGAAAACAGCGAAAGCCCATGTCATCCGACAGTCGGATAAATGTATGGGAAACTCCAACTTGGCTAACTACAATCTTTGTTATTTAGACACATGCATATCAAATAATATATGAAAATATGCAAAATTTTCAAACTCGAAAATTGTAACAAAATAGTCACTTACTGCAGTAGACATGGTGATTTGTTGCGTTTGCCTGTCTGCTAAGCTCAAAACAACCGTGCCTGGCTTGACGGAGAAACCAGGAGAACAGCTGTGCATATTTACGACAGTGCACTTTTACTTTCGCCCTCTGGGGGGAGCCTCGCTGGAAAATCAACACCGGTTGCATAGTATACCTTTAAGACAGATTTTGCCAACAGGAAAATGTATGGGAGTCAAAATGGGAGAATAACTGTTTAGTGTGTTGTATCTGTTTAGTCATATTCTGTCTTTTCGTTTGGTTCTGACGTAATAGTTGCATTTCTAAATGTCAGGATTAGAAAGTGAAAGGATTTGCTTGGCGGTAAGCAGTCTGCTCTGCAGCTGACAGCGCCTGCTTGTAGCACTCAGAGCAGCGACCGAGAGAAGTCCCTCCCTGCTGGTGCTGATTTAGAGCGACGTGAGCTGCTAAAGTCGAGCCCCAGGGGCCTTTCGCCACGTTAAATGACACACACACGGCCCGCAACTGTCCTCCCAAGATCCTCGTCACAGGAACACTGTGGACTGTGACACTGACCAGCGCACGCTGACAGGCGGGCTGGGACACAGCCACCCCCCCCTTTCCACTAAACATGCAAACACACACAAACACGCAGGCCTGACAGTTCTGCCTCTGCGGTCTGTCAGAGCTGGTGCCAGGCCGCCTGCGTTTTGTATTTGAAGCTGCGCCTCGCACAAGAGAGGCTCGGCCAGTCAATAGACGGGCAGCTTGGACTCAGCGTGTGTTTTAGATGGGTGTCCAATTAGAGGAGCCTCCACTCTGAACTCCGTCTGCCTAATTAGAAAGGATCGGGCGAGAGAGAAAGCCCGCTCAGAGTGTGGCAGATGAGGAGGTGGGCTCCACGGACTGCCAGTTTTGGCCGCTAAGAGACGATAGCCTCTTTTTTTCCCCTCTCTCTGTCTGCTATGAGACAGGTTAGACTTTCTGCTGCTGGAGTCTGAGAGGAAGAGCACCTTAATAGGATGGAAAAGCCTGTTTGCAGAAGTGATCTTTGTTGCTTTCCCCTGTGCTTATCACACTTTGTCGTGATTTCAAGCACTCTCACTGAAAATGCTGCACTGCTTATAGAAACACGATGGCCTTGGGTCACGCTGACTCACAAACATGATTTTCTGTCATGAGCAGATTAGCTATCTTTAAATGACAGTAGGGTCAGCGGCGCTATGCTTGAGCATGACAAGCTATGTTCGACACATCAAAAGCTCAGCGTCGCTTTATTTTCCGGCTCCTTTTCTCATAGTAAGAGCAGGTTTAAAGGGATAGTTCTGCATATTTGAAGTGAAGTTCTGCAGAGAGGTTATTAGCGATTATGGGCTTTTCATCAAAGCAGCTCAATTATGGCAGGAAAATAACTATTTGTACAATTACACAGGCTATATCTGGAAATAACAGTTATTTTTTACTTCTCTTATCGAGCTTGAAAACAATTCCACTTTGTAAATTAAACCTTATTAGAGTTTCATTATTTGTAATTAACATTATATATCTACAATCTTTGTTATCTAGCAGTAGCTAAAGTTATCATACATACAAAATAATAATGTATGCTTGTAAAATTGTTTCAATACAATAATAATATCTAAAATCAGTGAACTTTAAAAGCAAGACTTCCTGAATTCCTTTAGAAATTCACCTATTTTGTTATGTATGTCAAATTAGCCTTTTGTGTTACATCATGAAATTATCAAGCTTTATATTTAATATTATTAAAAATAATTACCTAAAACACACTGTTATATGTAAAATGCTATCTTGCATAAAGCTACAAAGTCTCCTTTTTTATCGTACGTCCTTATTTACCGAGGTAGCTAAGGTAGCTTTAGCATACCCGCCCGACGCCCGACCCGTTTATTTTTATTTATGTATTTTTTACGTTGAGTACCCGCGGGTACCCGACCCGTTGCAGGACTCTATACCGAATTACAAAAAAACATTTAAAAAACAAACATGTCTCATTGATATATATACAAAAATGAATATTAGGAACTATATTTATCAAACATTATACTGGGCAAGTAAAAATTGTTTCTGGGCAAATGAAATGTGAAAGTCACTTGCCCTTTGGGCAAGTGGTAAAAATCCTTAACGTCAACCCCTGACTGTCACATAAACTATTCTCATTCTTTTTATTTTTACCAGTGTCTTATATTTATATCAGATGATCGTTCAGTCCAGGAACTACAATGCTTTTTACTCTGAGGATGTGTTTGCACACCCTGTGCCTCCAACCTTCCATTTTCGGTTTAAATATTAAATTAAATGTTTGCCTTTTAGGAGTTCTTGAAGTAGTAGAGCGCTGTGATGTTTTTCAGACAGGCGTTGTTGAGGTCTGAAAGGGTCTTGCAGCCTCCACCTGCTCCACCTATTTCCAATGTATACTAAAAACGCTCATTCCCTTTGATTAGAACCTCACTTTACATTATCTGTCCCTTTAAGGTGCATTGATTTATTTGTGTTTCTATGCAGAACATAATGCTCTACCTAATGGTTTATTTTCTGCTCTGAAGCTACCTATTGTTTCCTTTTTATAAAGCTATTCAAACATTTCTTTAACAGGCAGGATCGAGTCAGCGCTGCACAGGGAGGATGACTAAACCCTCTCTTGTGTATTTTAACACCGTCTGCCCACCTTCCTCAGTGCCTACATCTGTGTTTATGTCTGTGTGTTATGTGCAGCCATCCCCTCGGCCCCTCGCAACGTCATATCCAGCGTGAACGAGACCTCTCTGTCCTTGGAGTGGGAGGAACCTGAGGACACGGGCGGGCGGGGGGACCTGGTCTACAACGTTGTGTGCAAGAAGTGTCTGCGCGACAGGAGCCCGTGCACGCGCTGTGACGACAACGTGGACATCGCTCCACGCCGCCTGGGGATGAGGCAGAGGAAGGTGGTGGTGAGGAACCTGCAGGCTCACACCCGCTACAGCTTCGAGGTCCAGGCTGTCAACGGGGTGTCTGGGAAAAACCCGTCCTCTCCTAACTACTCCACCGTCAACATCACCACCAACCAGGCCGGTTAGTAGATCCATCACAGACTTAGGAAGTGTCTGCAAGTTAATTCATGGGGGGCTCCAATCAATACCACTTAACGTCACGATGGTACAGGCCGCTTAAAGGATCCTAGTTTCAGTCAATGTCAATGAGCTCCTTAATGAGACTTTGGTATCAACGGAGGTTCTAACACGAAGAGTAAAGAGTGTAGAAGAAGCTCATTGAGAGCGACAGCTGGACAAATGCTCGGCTGCAGCTCTGCCTTCAGGAAGAGGCAGATAAATTCTGCTTTATATCCCAACCGTCAGCACTCAGTAGACTGAGCAGGTCCTTATCATGCATCTTGACAAATGTCACCTTCCAACATCGCCACTTAAATATATGCAACATCATCATCAACCCAACTGTTCAGAGCCCTCTCCCAGACTGCAGTTACTCTCCCCGTTAACCTGCTCTCAATCACCTCACTGCAGAACATGAACCCAGCTCGGCGACTAGAAGCCGAGTCCGGCCTCACAAATCAATAAAAAGCACGACGGTAAAAGTGAATCATCTGCTTCTTCTGCTAAACCGTTCAGGTGGGAGTCGCTGGAAGTTGGAATACCTTAACGTTTTTCCTTTTGCTTTACTTCCAAGTGCTTTTTGGTCATGAGTTCAAACCTGAAGGTAAACTTCACCTTATTTAGATGTGACTCAAAGTGGAACCTACGCACAATACCTTATTTAGACCCGCATCAGTCTATTGATGTTCACAGAGAAATGTTTGAATGTCTGTCTTCTCTGTAATTTATCAGTACTTTCATTTAGGGACTGGCTGGAGGTAATGCATAAATCTGAGGGGGGATTAATTTTTTTTTGCGGATCAGAATCTGAAAGGTGTGCTGTGTTTGAACTTCGTAAAACCGTCACATCCTGTCAGAGGAGACTTTTCTCTTGCCTATTTTCCTGAAGAAAAGCTCCAGCTCCAGTAGTTTGGATAGAAGGGATCAGTTGTATTTATGCGCTGGACCCGGTCAGTAAGCTTTAACCTGAACCAGTGGTTCCCCAAATTTTTCTTTTCTCCTTGGGCCTTCCTTTATATTACATAACAGCTTCTCCCATTCCCTTCAATCATCCCCAAAACATTTCCACAGCTGGACAAAGAAAATAAACTGTAGTGAATCAAATATTGCGATAAAAACAAACTCTAATCTCAGGTCATAGGCATTCCAAATAAAGTTAAAAACAATCCACTTAACTTTGTTTTCAAGTTTGAAGACCTTACCTTCCCAACCAGGAAACTTTTTCAATTCAAAATATCAGAAATAGCGTTGAGTTCAAGGCTTTATACAGCAGCCCAACAAAGCCTTGTTGGGCTACAATGCAGCAATTGAGTTGATTTCTTCCTGCTATCATCACAACCCCTGTTAGGGTTGTTAAGTTTCCCCAACCTTAAAGGCATACTATGCAACATTTTTCAGTTAATTAATGTGTTCCATAACGTTCTGGATGATTAAATGAGTCATTTCAGGTCAAACAAAGGTTTTCTCGGCCGCCCTGGTGGTCTGTAGGGGAAATACCGTTATTGCAATTGCAGGAGCCCTCGGCCCGCACCCACAGGCTCAGAAGTCTCGTGCATCGCGAGAGTCGGTCTTGTTTTACAGCGAGAACTGCTACACGGGGATTCGTTGCGTTCACCTGTCTGCTAAGCTCAAAACAACCGCCCCTGGCTTGACTGAGAAACCAGGAGAACAGCTGAGCATATTTACGACAGTGCACTTTTACTTTCGCCCTCTGGGGGGAGCCTCGCTGGAAAATAAACATCGGTTGCATAGTATACCTTTAACCTATAAAAAATGGAAACAAAGACAGTGTAAGATTTTACCTGAAATGCTTTGCAAAGTGAGTCCAGAGTCCAGAGTTTTTATTGAGCAGTCAACACATTACAACAGCAGGCGTTAGCTTCGATTACGCAATCTCTTAGACATAGCATGAACTTTTAAGATAGGGAACTTGCCTGGTTTCAGTATACGCTTTACACAAGGTGTCGGGGTTATGACTTTTCACTTCTCTGCTTCTTAAATAAAAAAAAGGAAAGTATTCTTGCAAAACATTTGACTGTCTTATGACCTTCATACACTATTTCCAATGATGAGAGTAACATATAGAACAACAAATGATTGAGAGCAATATAAAACATATAAATGAATAAAATAATAAAAACAGAAGTCATAACTCCAACAACCCCCCACCCCCTTACAGGGGAACAGAAGATCTCGCCTGTTCAGCAGGCCAAAAATTCCCTTTAACGACCCCATTTTCAGAGGCTAAGAAAGAAGCCAAACGACCCGCATTCCTAAGGGGCGGACCCGCTCACACGTTTTAATTTGCATGTTTTCTAAGCCATAACAAGGCTTTGTTGGCCTACTGTATAAAACCTTGAACTCTACTCTTTTCCTGACATTTGGAATTGAAAATGCTTCCTGGATGGGAAGCGAAACGTCTTCAACACTTGGAAACAAAGTCGGGTGGATTGTTTTTAACTTTTTCGGAAACTTTAATCTCCTTTTAATGAAAACTTACCCCCTCTAAAGTTTAACATTTCTATCAAAAATAATAAGGCCAAGCTACACCCAGGTCTCCATGCATCCTCCTGAGCAGCTTATCAGATCCTGCTTTTATTTGTGGGCTAGAAAGGATGATAAAGGTATTTGAATTTTGAGATAATTGTATGAATTCAGAATTGTGACAATTTTTTGTCACCAATTTTTGGGTAGTTTTTAATTATCATTCATTCTAATTTATTGTTTTGAAGATAAATTAAGATTCTTTAACCTGACTCTGCCAGATGGATTTGCTGGATTTATTCCGCATATCCATCTGGAAACTTTCCGTTGAAGTAATTTTGGGAAGGGGCGAAAATACTAGTTAGCTGATTGGCCTATGTTGGTGATAGACGGGCCAAATAAACCAATCAGATCAACGAAGCATATGACGTACTAACAGAGCGACAACGAAAACACAACCACAGGCCAGGCTACTCTTGCCGAAACCAGTCGGGAGAAGAGCAAAAACATCTTTTCCTCTGAGAAAAGCCTCCAGAGCAGTGTTTTGCTCTTCTTTCAGTGAAGAAATACTCTGTAATTCCGATAAAACTTGCTCGATAGCTACGCTAACGCTAGTTTCATCGGCTGAAGCCGCCATGTTCTTTAGACTGAACTGTCGCGCTTCTCGTTGCGTCACACCTCAACCCGCCTCAAAGCCAACGCCGATTGGACGTTCGTTTGGTGAACGGCTCCAAATTTTCTTCAACGGAGAGTCTCCAGACTAATTGCCAATTAAACCTTGAAAGCTCGCGAGATCAGGATGGTCTCACGAGGCTAAAGATTCTTCTCATGACATGAAATTTATCTCTAATGATAGACGATACGATGATTGTCCTCTCAGGTTTATTCACAGGAGCACAGAATTATGTTTTAAATCTTAACTCCAATGTGCAGAAACGGTGAGATAATTGGAAGTAAATATCGTTCCTGGTTGTTCTTGTTCATATCTGTTCCTTTCTCAGGTGATTTCACTTTCAGCCTCCATTGCACCAACTTCCTGCTCACTAATTAAGAGCCCTGGATTCTTCCCTCATTATTTTCCTCTGTGTGTGTTTATCTTCGTGGATTTTCAGCTGTCTTGTTTCCCATCTTTCCTTTGCTGTCGGTAGTCTTCCTGGATTTCCGAATCTAGGCTCTTTTTTCTCAACACTCCAAGGATTTCTGCACCAAGTCAAATGAAAATGTCGATTTTAATCATATAGAAACAGGCTTGTTTTTTTGTTTTTTTTTACAGCATTGATCCAAAATGTGTTCATACGTTTGCATCCTGCAGCAAAGGACAGTATGGTAATTTTGTTGCATGGGTCTAATAAAAGGAAGAAAAAAAAAGGTCTGAACTCCCTCCTCTCTGCTTTGCAGCGTTATAATGAGCGGGTATGCAGTACGCCGACCATCTCGCTCCTTCCTCGTTCAATGGCACAGCTTGAACAGGATTAATTATTTTGTTTGAAGAAATCCTCCTTTACCGTCGCTGATCCAAATCAGGTGTGCGCTGATCAGAACCCCCCCAGTTTTTAGGGAACTTTTATCTGCCGACTCATTTTTCTTTTCAAAGAAATATCGTAATGGAAAAAGTTAATAGACCTCTTTGTTTTTTTCGTCAAATATCTGTTCATTTTAATGTTTGTAACGCAAAGAATAATTAGAATAAATACCAAGTTTAATACATACTTAGTTGAATAAAAACAGTGTCATTTTGGTTTAATAAGGTGTTAGTAGGTTGTATAATCACTGCTTTTGGTCCAGTGATGTTTTTATGTCTGTATAAGGACAGCAATTTGTCATTTTTTCTTCCAATAAATATTTTCCTTCAATTTGAGCAGATAAACTGTAATGTTTTCCAATAGAATAAGATGATTTACATTTAAAAGTAATAATAAAAAAGATATCTATTTTCTTATTTAAAGTGTATAATAATTATCTTATTCTAATGGCAAAAAATGATCTGAAGATATTAATTACTTGCTCAAATTAAGGGGAAATACACGAAGATTTTGAATTTTGCAGGGAAGAGAGCTGAAAAAAACAGACAGCCATTAAGAGCTCTTTAAAGGTTTTGCAGTGAAAGTGAAATGGAAAAAAATGCAAATCCAAAAATAAAAAAAAATTAAATAACTTTTGAGAATCTTTTTTGTCAAATTTCATTTCAGCAAAATATTTTATAGCAAATATTTTTCACATTCGATTTTTTTCAAATTTGATTTTTTTTAACCCTTTAAAGCCTGAACCAGGAAATAATTGACAGAAGATTCAAATTTTCCAAAATTTGAATTGTCATTGAACTTTACGACAAATGAAATAACTATATAAATTTTGTAAAAACATGAAATTACATCATTTATTTACATCAATTTTGATATATTACGGATTTCTATATCATCTTTTATATGTTTTCTGTTCACTACATGTGTCTGATCATGTAAGTCAAGGTTTCAAGAACAAAAACATCACACTGATGATGCAGAGGTTTCAAAATCTCCTGTATCAAATATGCAACACTTGGCTTTAAAGGGTTAAAACATATTTTCAAAGATTTTTTTAAAAGAATTTATAGTTTAATGTTTGTGAATATTCTTTTCAAATTGCATTTTACAGATCAGATTCTCTTTACTTCATGCTCAATGCATACTCTCCTTCTTGACCAATTAAAAATGTTGCTGCTAACTTCCTGCGGACCAATAGAAATGGGTCTTTGCTTCACCTACCAAGAAAAAGCCTGACCCCAGAAGAAAAGAGAATATGATCTGTAGAACGCAATTTGAAGAGAATGCAATCCTTAAAGCTCTATCCCAGAAAAAGAGAAATTCAAAAAAATTAACATTTGAGAAATAAAAGTTGTAAAAAATGAAATATATATATATATATATATATATATATATATATATATAAAGAGATAAAATGATTTGAAAAAATAAAATCTATGCAAAAGAAAAAAACTTACTACAAGACCTATTTCTGGATTGCACTTCTTTCTTCTTTTTCAAAGTTCCATTTACAAAGCGTGTTATTTGGTAACAATAATGGAACAAAATTCCCCCCATAAGAGGTCATCAGGTTCTGATCCACAGCCATTTTCTCAGCGGGTTTGTAAGGAATACTTAGACGTTACGGCATGCTAACACGCTGTCCTTTTTGGGTTTCTCCCTGCAGCTCCTTCAGCGGTGCCAACAGTCCATCTGATGCGCTCCACTGCAGACACCCTCAGCCTGTCATGGCTGCCCCCTGAGAAACCCAACGGCGTCATCCTCGACTATGAGATTAAATACCAGGAGAGAGTAAGCCTTATTTCACCAGCATGCACGCCGACTTTACATTATATGGTGCATATGTGGGTGGGTGATGTCATGAGGGTCTGTAGTTGAACTCGCCCGCCGGTAACTTGTCCATCCTGCATCATTAGCATCAATCAATTCCCTGAGAACGCCCAGCAGACGTAGTGCTGCCAATTTGCAGCCTCTGATGGTTAAACCTCAGGCTTTCTGACACCACTGCTGCACTAAAACAAGTTAAGGGTCAGCTGCAGCTATTTTAGCAGCTCCAGTTTCAGGATTTTCGCAGTTCTTAAAGCCACAGTGATATTTCCAACGCTGCAACAAAAGAACATCACTAATAATATAACATCAGTTTGACATCATCTCTTCATCTTTTAAACCTTCATCCCAGGAGCTGTGATGTAGTGAAACGACTCTTATCATGTTCACATAGTCATTTGCATTAGATTAGCTTGAGCAGAGGATTTTACCTGCCAGCGTGGCAGGTCGAGGCAGAACAGCATTTTGAAATTAATTATGCTTCACATTTTATAAGACAAAATGAATATGAGGATGAATAATTCACTTATAATGTCTAGGGTCTGTGCATGTTCTCGTAATTGGATTTTATCCTCTGAAGCTGTTAAAGACAAACAGGAAAACAGTGGCCGTTTTTGCTTTAAGATGCTAAAAAATGTGTAGAATTAAAGTAGAAAGCACTTTGCTTCTTATGTCACAAAAAGGATAAGCGGGAATTTTATTTAGTTATTTTCATTGTTTATTTAAAATAAATCCTGGCATAAATGCTCATCTTGCACCAAGAGGATTAGGGCCACTGGAAAAAAAAAGTTAACTGATTTTTAGATTTTATTTCAGTTTAACATGGGGAAAAAAAGTCAGAATTCTGACTTTAATCTCAGAATTGAGGATCCTAATGTAGATGGGCACCATGAAGGAAGAGATGTGGGAGCACTCAGCTTCACTGACAAAGATGTGAGTTGTTTGGGAGGGCCAGTGACACATTGGTGGAAAATGACGGAATTAGGCAACTTTTTACGTGCCCGAGGGGTCCCCTCAATAATGGAGGAGCATAAGGTCATTAAAACAAGAGAGGTCTCTAAAACAGACATGAAAAAATTTAGAATTCTGAGAAAAAAGTCAGAATTCTGAGAAAAAAGTCAAAATTTTGAGAAAAAAGTCAAAATTTTGAGAAAAAAGTCAGAATTCTGACTTTTTTCCCATGTTAAACTGAAATAAAATTTAAAAATCAGTTAACTTTTTATTTTTTTTCAGTGGCCCTAATCCTCTTCCGTAAAGTAGACACATACAGTATAAAACCAATATATGTTTAAAGATGGAGACGGACATGTTTGTCGAAACTGATCAAACATCTAACTTGTGTTTGTTTTAAAATATAATCCATTTCTTTCTTTATTTGGTCAAACATTTAATAAGGAAAAGAACGACAGCAAATGTAGCAAACATACTGCCAGATCAAACCTGTCAGAGTAATGATTCATATGTTAAAAATGAACAATGACACTGAAAAGTGATTGCTGTCCTTTTTTTATTACCTGATATATACAGAAATCAGGGCGAGAAAAGCTGTTAGATATCTTCTAGATTGCATTTTCTATTTAATATACGCACATAAACCACACTCCACTCCATTATAAACATTTTTGTTGTGCAGATTCAGCATCATGAGACCCAATATGTGGCTAAAAATGTTAGCATCTTCAGGCCGTTGGCTGTTCCCTTTCATACTAATATTCTTACACCGCATCCAAGAGCCATCCCTGTCAACTTATAAATTAATAAACACAGTGCTAGGAATAACAGTAAGTGAAAATCTGTGTTAGTTCATTGAAGCCTCACTTTCCTTAATATAAACAGTCAAGCTAACGTTAGCTTAGCTCATGCTAAGTTCCCAATTTAACATTATTTATCAGTTTAAAGCATATTTCTACCGTCAGAACACATTTATAACTGTGTTGAGCTAAGTTATTAAACTGATAAATGTAGCAAATGTTTTTATTATTTGAGAAAAAAAGCTATTAGCCTAAAGGTGCTTTGCTAGCGTTACTACTGTAGCCACAACTACGAAGAAAAGAGAATTGTCTCAAGAGGTGCAATTTCCTGGAAAGTAGCCAATGACAGGTGGTTTATTTTCTTCACAGTGATTTCCACCTTCAAAGTCACAAAACCTTACACGAAAACACAGAAACTGATAAACACACGGGTGGGAGAGATCCTACAGGGGTATGGAGTGAAGTTTGTTCCATTAGTATTGCAGCAAAGAACCAGTATTTCAAATTGTTCTTTACAGATCACATTATCTTCAATTCAAGCCCAATAAAGATGTTGTTTCTGATGTCCATGCAGACCAACAGAAATGTGTCTTAACCCCTTACTCCAGAGGAAATCCGCCCCCAGAAGTAAAGGAAATCTAACTTTAAAAAGAATGCAATTTGAAAAAAAAAAATATATATAAAAAATTTTACAAGAAAAAACAAAAAAAACAAATGTGAAAGTTAAATAAAAATAAACCGCTAACTCACTACAACAACAGTTTTTTATTTTTTGAGTATGAAGTTTTGAAAGTTTTGTACCTGGATAACTTTTTTTTTATTACAATTAACAAAATGTGTTCTTTGCATGCAACAATAATGGAAAGAAATCCATTCCATACAGGTGCATAGAAAGCAAACCACAATAAGAGAGGGAGCATGCATTCATGTATGTGACCTATTGGGATGTTGTGATATTAAATCCAATATAACTACTGTATAGTCTGTATATATATATATATATATATATATATATACACACACACACACAATTGTTAAGGTCAGTAAATTTCTGCTGTGCAAATGCAATAACCCATCAAAAACTTTGTAGTCATCCCTTAGCTCGCTACTACGCAGATATTTTTATATCTAAGTGAAACATATTCCAGGACACAACTTTTTCTTTTTTTTATGCTTTTTTGTACTATATACACTCTTTTTATATTATCTGTTGTATTTTTATCTTTAATGGCATCTTGCTATAACTATTTTTACTCCATATAAGCTAATGGAGCTAATGGAGGAGTAATCCTAAGGGATAAATAAAGTTGAGTCTATGTCTAACTCTAATCTAAACCAATCATAAAACATTCAAAATATGTCAGGAGTGCAGTTAAAGTGTCGTTGAAATAGAAATGCTCGTATAATTATTGGAGTGTGAAATTTAGTCACAACCACGACGTCATGAAGAGCTCCTCTACTTCCTGTCCTACACTAAAAGAAAGGTTTCTCAGCTGATATTTAGAATGCTGTTAGATCTTGGTTCCCTCTCCTGGATATTTTCTTTTTTTAATGTATGATGAAATCAACTTGCTAAACCGTGGATATAATATCTACCAATGGCAGCCATGTTGAATTGTTTGCAACTGGAGTTTTCCTAAGAAGAATGACCCACATCTGTTTTAATGTTGTTGTTTTCTGTCAGGAACAGGGGATGATGCACACCGTCACATCCCAGCACAGCTCAGCCAAGCTGGAGGGGCTGAGGCCGGCCACCGCCTACGTGGTGCAGGTCAGAGCTCGGACGGTCGCTGGATACGGACGCTACAGCAACCCCATGGACTTCAGCACCAACCTGCACAGTACGAATGTTTCTGTCCCTCAACATCGGCTTCTTTCTTGGCTTTATTGGTGTCTGGAACACAGAGAGCTGAATCAGCCATTTAATCCCTCTCATGTGTGTATTATGTGTGTGTGTTTGGTGCGATTCAGGCGACCCCCAGAAGTCAGTCCAGGACCAGCTGCCTCTCATCATCGGCTCGGCCTCCGCCGGCCTGGTGGTGGTTGTTGCCTTGGTGGTTATCGCTGTTGTCTGCCTTAAGTAAGCATTTGATTTCTATCCCTGACAACATGAACTACATGTTTCGCCGTGTTAATTAGACTTTGAACAAAGAGGCTCATTAAAGTTTAAGATGAATTCAAAGGGTGCGCACTGCCATGCAACTCTTGCTCCTCAAGCTCTGGGGAAAAGCTCTGCGAGTTAAAACCCAGAGCTGCTCTTCCTCTGCCTGCGTCTCCGTCTGATATCGGGAGCCATTTATCAGCTTGATTCTCTGTACTTGGGAAGGCCAGGGCTGATTATGTGAATGTGACTTTACTCATGTGCTTCTTGTTTACAGGAAGCAGCGCAGCGGGTCGGAGCTGGAGTACACCGAGAAACTACAGCAGTACAGTGAGTTTTCTGTGTTCTGCTGGAGAACCCGCTCCTCTCTGCTCCTATAGTCATGCCAGTACAGTTAACCAACCGATTAGGTCAATTATCCAATCACCTGTTTGGTTTAAGGAAACATGTTCCTATCAGCTGAGGGGGAAGTCGGACCTCACAGATGAGCTGCTATGAAACGCATAAAGTAGATGCATGTGCTGCTGGAGGGTTATCGATTATCGGGGAAAGGAGAAATAGGCAGAAGAGTGAAACGATGGTTTTTATTGATCTGCATTATTTTTTTCCTTACAAGCCGAGGCGATTTTTAGCATGCACACAGCTTCTACATCTTCATCGTTGCTGTTCTATCTTTGCCGTTTATTGTTTTTCTCTTCTTCTCTACAGCACAAAATAGAAAAAAATAATCTGTTTTGGTTGTTTCTACAATCAAACCCTATCAAATGTTGAATCTTAATTCATATATTCAGCAAAAATGGCTCAATAAAAATATGAAAGACAATTATTATTTCAAAGAAACTGTACAAACATTCATAGAATAAATAGTTCTAGCAGTTATCCTTGGGTTTGCATTGCAGTGGCTACTTTGACATGTTAGCTCTCCTCATCTTGGCCTCTCTATTAAGATGACAAGATGTTTGAAATCCAATCTGGGGACATTTCCAGCTCACAAATAAAAATAAATACATATTATCAAAATGAAAATAGGAAACAGGGACAGTTACATGTTTATTTATATTTAAACAACAAAAATCAAGTGTAAAATCCAGGAATGTGCCTCTCCTATTTCCTAATATTAATAAAATGAATCAATCAATAGTGTTTATTAGTTCATAAAACGTTGAAATCAGGGACATTTGTCGGGACAGTCCCCGTTTTGGACCAGCTGTCCCCGGAAATCAGGGGCGTGTGATCACCGGATTCTCTGTTATTCAATCCCAGGCATGTTTATTTAAAAAAAAGCACCTTTTAAACCCAAGACAATCTAAATCCCTCTCCAGGACACATTTAGGGGAAGGTCAAAGGTCTGAATGAATGAATCAGTTTCGTGCCGTTTCATTGCATACTCAATAGAACTTGACAAAAAGATTATTTCTCTGGGTTTTATTACATGTGGCTGTGAAAGAACATTCAATAAATAGATATTGAAAAATGCAAAGACATAAAAAGCGACGTGGAAGTCCATAAACTAAGATCAGTTGTCAGTCTCAGGTGTTTTACTTTCTCCTTATCATCAATTAACACCCATCTCTGTCACCAGGTTAATATCAAGAAATGAGCCTTGTTGGAAATAAAAACTAGATGTCTACTTTTTCCCCATATAGGAATAAAAATAAAATGATTTTTGGTGATGAAATGTAGGTGATAAAATAATGAACATAGCCAGCAATCTACTTTTTTTATGGTTCAGATTAGTGTTTCCAGTCATCAGAGGTCCTGATCTATTTATTTCCCCTTCCTAGTTTCTCCAGGGGTTAAAGTCTACATCGACCCCTTCACCTACGAGGACCCCAACGACGCGGTTCATGAGTTCGCCAAAGAGATAGACATCTCCTGTGTGAAAATCGAAGAAGTCATCGGTGCAGGTAAACACAGCAGCTGTTTTACTTCAGGACGACAAAGCAGGCTTTGGTTGTTGCTTTTTTTCTGATGTTCCGCCCAGCCTCAGGGTGCGCCCTGTGAGGTAGACCTCTCTTAGAGGGAAAAAAAAAAAGGGCAGCACTCAAAGCGCCCTTGAAAGCTGGGAAGTACTGACATGACTGTTGCTCTTCCCCTCTAGACTCTCTTTTCTTTCTTTTTTTTTTCTCTATAGCAGCATGTTTGTCCTTACTTTACCTCAGATGAGTCTGGTCCTGCTTGTTCAACTTTCATCCATCCCTGTTTTGTTTTGTTTTGTTTGTTTTCTCTCTCTCTCTCTCTTACTTCCTTGTAAACATACTTGAACTTAGGCACTAGGTGCAAAACCCTGAAGTATTTCGCCCATCCTCTATCTCCCTGCAACACTCCCAGGTTGCACACTCGGCCGATACCAGCCACTCCCTCTCTCCCCAACATCTTTGACCCCTGACCCCCCACCCCCCTCCCCCTCCTCCTCTGTTCTCTAAACATGTCCCACAGTTGAAGCCGACCCTCAGCTCTTTAAAGTGAGCTCCCTCACACCCAAATCCGAGCAGTAACTCTCCCTCTCCCTGCATTTCCCCATCACCCTCTGCTCACTCAACCCCTCCCCACATCACCCTCCCGTCCCCCGTCCCCCCCCCCACCCTTCCCGTTGCTTTGTTCTCTCACTGCAGGTGAATTTGGCGAAGTGTGCCGTGGTCGCCTGAAGCAAGCCGGCCGCAGGGAGATGGTAGTGGCGATCAAGACGCTGAAGGCGGGCTACACCGAGCGCCAGAGGCGAGACTTTCTGGCAGAGGCCTCCATCATGGGTCAGTTCGACCACCCCAACGTAATTCGGCTGGAGGGCGTCCTGACACGGAGCTGCCCCGTCCTCATCATCACTGAATTCATGGAGAACGGAGCCCTGGATTCCTTCCTGAGGGTGAGCATGCCGAGAGATGCAAATTGCGGCACCACTGACGGGGAGTATTAGGTTCTGCTGGTATCAAAGCTGAGAGGAACACACACAGACGTTCAGCCGCCGTACCTTTGGGTTATTGGAATGTTTTACTGTGTGTAAAACAGCCTGAGGCGCTCACTTGCTGAGTGATAGACATTAAACGTGTAATAGAAAGCTTGAAGACAGGCATTGTGTCTTTGCTTGACGCGGCTGAGTGATGCTGACAGCCTGTTTTTTTTTTTTTTTTGTGGCACAAACTCCTGCTGGATAACTCATCACACGCAGACTTTTGGATAAGTTTGCTTTGGTGTATTAGAGAGTCCTTGTACAACCACTGAATACATTACCGATGAGAGTTCTCTGTTCACACCAAACCGCCTACACGATATGTTGAACAAAGGCAGGATGAGAAATTAGATGTCACAAGGTACGTTTCCAGCTGCGTGGGGGCTATTACATGTCATTTACATTCAATAAGGCTTGTTTTTCCTGCATGGCTGAACTGTGAACATGTCTGTTCGATGTAACTGTGGGGCTAAACGAGGTTACTTCATGCTAGCTATGACTCAGTGCTGAGTTGCGTTCACAGGCTTAGACTAGGTGTTCAACAGACCTAGATCCTTGACATCCACTGTTTTCTCTTCATTAGCTAATATTTTTAATGACCAAAACAAGGTTGGGGAGTGGCGGCCTAGTGGTTAGGGCATTGCACTTGGAATTCAGAGGTTCTGAGTTCATGCCCCACTCCCACAGACTGCTACTCTGGGTCCCTTATGCTACGTTCAGACCTAAAGCAGCAGAAGCAGCAAGTTTACATGCAAAGTCAATGGTTGACGTGCATCAAGGCACACCAAAAGGTCCCGCATCGCGTTTTAAGCAGCAAGAGCAGCGCCTCTAGCCAAAGCGCGCATGGGTGACAACAACAATGGCTGCCGCTGGAGAGTTTAGGTGAGTAATTTCTGCTATTAGGTCTGTTCTAGAAGATATCGACAGCAAATTAATTTTAAAAGAGGAACAGATAAATGCGATCAAGGCTCATCTTCTTATTCTAGGCGTCCAACTCCACGCTTTGATTTTTGTTGACAAGAACTATGCGTCGCTTAACACACGTCACGCACTCCGTTGCTCTTATTGGTTGTAGGTCTATCCAATTGAGTGCAGAGGCATTTTTTTCCTGGTTTGTTTGAAACACGCCCCATAATCATAGCTCTATGGAGCAGTATCAGACTCATATTCTGACTAGAGTTGAGTAAGACTACATCAGGCTACAGCGCCTCACGAGCTTCTGTGCATCTGAGGCGTGGGACGCACTGCGAAAGCAGCTGCTGCTGGAGTTTGAAAAATTGAACTTTTCGACGTGCCACATCAACCAATCAGAGAAGCTGATCTGGGAGCTGGCAGGGAGACAGACACATTGCTGCTGATGCAGAGCGCTATGATTACTCCTTTGAAACAGTTTATTGACGCCTAATACCCCATTTACACTACCCTTGAAAAACCGATCCATGCCGAGACTGGTCCGAGCTCGGATCAGTTAACCAGGCCGAGCTCGGTTCTGACGACCGTTTACACATCACGCTATCTCGGTTCCTCGACTCCTCGCCTCCTAGTGACGATCTACCGTATTACTGCCAGTATTGAAGGAGGAAATCAAGCAGTTGGTGGCGGTAATGCACCAAAAGTTGTTTGCCAGCCGCCATAAAACACAAGACGAAGAAGGTGGGAATCAAGCAAATCAAAATGGCAGCGCCCGTCACATTCAGAAAGTTATGCTTGATTATTATTGCTGTACTTTGGTGTTATTATTTAAAATGTTGCATGGAGAAGATTTCTATTGTTGTTTATAGTTAAAGAAGTTGTTGTTCTTCTTCTGTTTCTGGAGGAGCATTACCGTCATCTACTGGAATGGAGTGTGAATCGCGATGTGCAGCCAGACGGAGATGACGCGTTCTGCTCATGCGCTCTTGTTATCAGAGAACCGAGCCAGAGAAAAACTGAGTCGAGCCCACCTCTGGAACTGGTCTGCAGTTATCTCGGTCCGGTTGTGTCTAGCTCGGTTCAGTTCAGTTTGCTTTCCATTTACACACAATAAGTTATCTCAGTTACTGAGCTCGGACCGGTCTCAGCACGGTTTTTAAAGGGTAGTGTAAATGGGGTATGAATCAACTTAAAATGTAGTAACCTGCCAGTAGAACATGTTCGCTTTTATTATCGTGGTGCCTGCAGTTTGGATTACGTACCTGAAAAACACTAACATCTACTTCCAGCCGCCCCAAACAGTAGCGGAAAAACGCCAACAGGCGACCGGGCCGGAGGCTGCTGTTGGTTGGGATTCCTAGTGGCAGAGCAACGCCGCTGTACGGGGGTCTGAATGGCTCCGACAGAGAAATAATATTTGAAGGCCGGATGGTAATCTTGATGAACTGACTGCACAGATTAAGTTTTCAGGTGGAGTTTCTCACTTAAAAACGTATTTTTTTTACCAACTGATCACAGCAAATATAGCTGCCATTATTAAAGAAGAAGAAAGGATAGGGTAGCTCCGCCCAACTCGCATATGACCCACTTTTACAGCCTGAGAAGCAAGGATGCTTCAGCCGTGCGTCAGAACTGAACTTGTACAACCATTTAAAATGAAGCAGCACGTGCTTTAGGTCTGAACGTAGCATTAACCCCAAACTGCTCCCCAGGCGCCGCACAATGGCAGCCCACTGCTCCCCAAGTGGATGGGTTAAATGCAGAGAGTTCATTTCGTTGCTTTGTACGTGTGACAGTTTAATGACTGTAAACAGCTGGGGGAAAAAAGCATGTTCTCAGGGTTCAAGGTAGGTATTTTAAAGGTGCTTAATCCCGTTATTTGACATTTTTTAAATTCATAGTACCTTACTCTGGTTACATACAAATATTACCATGACATTCTGCTTGTTTATTTTTTTTAATGATTGTGTTCTTTACTCTTGTTTATTTAAATAAAGCATTCATGTATATTAAGATAAATAAAGCATTCATGTATATTTAGAATAACAAAGCAGGTATGATGCTGTGCTTGTGCAGAGGGGTTAAACAATAAAGTAGCCTACTGTGGCTAAGCCAGTTAAAATCTTCCAGCAAAATGTGGAAATAATGAAGAAAGGTCCGACATCCAGTGTGAGAAAAAGCAATGCTCTTGATTCCAATAGCAATAAGACGGGAACAGCGCTGGGAATACAACGAAGTGGAAGCTAAAGCTGCAGAAGCGTTCAGATGTGGCTGCTAACTTCATGGATGAGTCATTTAACGTCCATATTAATACTGATTCTAGTGATAGCAATGCTATTATTAGTCTCTGCAGTCTAAGAAGAAAACAATATCACAAATGGATAGAAAGACTGATTAGTTCTCTCCTTGATTCTGTGTCCCTGTTTGCATTTGTTAGGAACATCATTTTCTTTTATTTTCCTGTGATGTTCCAATATGAGGCTCCAGGGAGGTTTGACTAGACCTTAGCATTGCTGTAGATGGGTTTATTTAATTAACATTGGTTGGTCTGCGACAATGTTTATTTACTGCGAGGTATTGCCGGATGGTCTGGCTCTATTTAGCATCGGTTAGCATTAGGGTGGTATTTGCTTTTAGAAAGTACTGCCAACAGATGGTGCCACATCTCCTTATATCAGCTCTTTGCACCTGGTGCTGGAATTCTATTTAGGCTCTAAAAGTACTATCTAAACACTACCAGGAAGGACTCTTGGTGTATATAACCTCATCATATTATGATTATTTTTCCATAAGCTTCTTGTTACTATCATGTCTAGGACTGGGTATTGTTCAAAAATTTTCAGTTCCGGTACCAATACCGATACCTTCACTTCGATACCGGTTCCTGAACGATACTTTTTTCGATACCAGTTTTATAATATCAATTCGAAGAAAAAGAAAATTACACAACATAATAAAGTACAAATCTTGAGTTTTATTTTAAGCTCTGATTTTTCCATTTACATTTTTCCTCTTACATAAAAAAAAATCTGTGTCTAATATTCACTGTTACATTGTGAGGACCTTTTTAACTTAGCAGTTTTCCTTTAGAAAAATTACCATGTCTGACAAACAAGCCCGTTGAATGGGATCCTATTGACCGCTGGTATGGGGGGGTCTGAGCGGCTCTGGAGGAAATATTGGAAGGCAGGGTGAACTGACTGCACTGATTAAGTTTTCAGGTGGATTTTCCAACTTAAAAACATAATAAAACTACTTTATTCTCACTGATCACAGCAAATATAGCTGCAAGGCAAATAAAGGATAGAGTAGCTCCGCCCAACGCGCGTCAGAGCCACTTTTCGACCGCGCAGCCAGAGCAGCAAAGCTTCTTCAGCCGCGCGTCAGAACTAACTGGTACAAGCAGCAAAAAGGAAGTAGCAGACGTGATTTTGCTGCTCCTGCTGCGTCCAGTTTGAAAGCAGAATGATTCCCTCCGCTCTGGCTTTGCTCTGCCCACGGGCTGCTGAGAGGAGGATGGTGGCGCCGGCTGCGGCCCGCTGCTCTTGCAGTGAAACACCGAGCAACTTTCTGCTCTTAAATTGTTTCCGTGCACGATGTATTGCATTGCACACTATTGGCATCAGTCTTAATAAAGTGAAGCAGCACTTTTGTCCTGGGGGGCATTTGAAAGGGGTTCCACGACGCTGCAACCAGTTCACAACAGATACACATGAACCCTGGCTGTAGGCGTGACCACCTGTGTATTTTTCCTGGATGACGCAATCACGTTAAATGTTACAGCCAATCACCGAAACTTGGTACCGAAAGACGAGGCATGTTTCGATACTCTTTAGAACCGAAGCATTTCGGTCGGTACCATAAAAGAACCGAAGTTCGGTACCCAGCCCTAATCATATCCAATTATGCCTAATGATGCTAATTTGCATCATACCTATAATTCATTTAAAAAACACATGATATATGAAAATGTTGATACGTCCCTAGCTTAGAATCTGCTTGACAGTGAAAACATCCATCTAGCTATCCATTTTCTGACACGCTTAATCCCAAGTGGGGTCGCGAGGGGTGCTGGTGCCTATCTCCACCTGTCTACGAGACAGGTCGCCAGTCTGGACAGGTCGCCAGTCCATCGCAGGACAATGAAAAAAATAATTATTTATTAAGTTCAAGTAAAATAAGTAGTAAAATAAACAATTGGGAACTAATAAATTATTACTGGATTACTGGCACTAATACAGGAACCAGTTCAATCGAATCCCGTGCAAACTGCAATGTGTAAGAATATGTGGTAATAGGATACGGATAAAAAATCGGATCTAATTTTCTTATTAGTTTTTTACAATTGAAAAACCAGCTAAACAATTGAGATCTTCTAGCACTGCAAAAAAAATTAAATCTAAATAAGTAATTTTTTCTTTAAATAAGTGCATTTTTTTCTTGAATTAAGGATTTAAGTCAGACACTTTGCCAATGGAACAAGACAATTTACACTTCAAATAAGAAGAAAACAAATGCATTGTCTTATTTCAAGTGCATAATATCTAGATACCTTATTTTAAGAGTAAAAATACTCATTCCATCGGCAAATCAACTTTTTTACATGCTCAAATTAAGGGTAAATACCCATAATTTAAGACATTATTACTCATTTTGAGATTGTTTTTGCAGTGCTAGGTGACTGTGGAATCTATCAAAGCTCTCTCATGATACAAAACAGTACTTTTCTGGATGTTTCAATATGGAAAATGTGATTGAAATTAAGTTTTTAAACATATTGAATACACCAAAATAAAGATAAATTAATAAGATAAGTAATAATAAAATGAGAACATTCCTCTGGTTCCTCTTCTAACAATCCTGGTCAATTATTCTGCACTTTCTTGGGTGGCTGATCTTTTGAAAAATAAAATGTGATGGTCATTTTCCTTTATTTGGGGACTTCCTATGGGTTTCGGAGGCAAACTTGAAAGCTTTAAGAATTTAGATATTTGTTTTGGTTTAATTAGTCCAAATTTTCAACGGGGGATTATTCAACTAGACTGAGGAATAATTACTTAACACTGAGAGCAAAACATGGACTAAAACATTTCATTGAGATGCTAGCAGTATATTCTGTAAACTGAGTCCACTAACAGATAGTCTAAAGAGTCAATAACCTCTAAATTATGTATGTGTTAAAATCTTGTTTGCTCAGTAAACAAAAGTAACAGGGAGAGAGGATATAAATGATTGATAAGCACTGAAGAGCGCTGTGCTAGGCTAAACGCTAATGATGCTAAGGTTAGCATGTGATTCAGAGCTTCACATTGTTGCTGACATTTAAAGGGCTACTATTTCAGAACAATTAAAACTATATTTTACAACTGCTTGTTGTAAACTCAGGTTTTGATTTATAAAAGCTTTATTCTATTTTGCATTAGGGCCACAGTAGTATTAGACTAACGGCAAACTTTAATAGTAATTTGGTAAAAAGTAGTTTAGTTTGTGATGGTGGATCCTGTGTTTTGTTTAAAAAACAGCAAAGGCATCCCTTTGTCCTTTTTTTTAACAGTTTATTTATCAGAATATAGGCATTAATCTATGTCTTTCTTTCTGTATTGCATCAATATGTTCACAAAATGAACACAATCAACACAAAAACCCACCATTTTGGCCTCTATTTTTGATTTAACAAAAAACAAAAAAACAAAGAGAATCATTTTAACTGAAATTGAAAAGGGAAAATACAGATATTTTTCTACATTTTCCTAAATTCTTGCAGAAATCAGGGGAAAATGTTTTTTTTATTTTGGTTCTTCTTTCTAATATTCACAGTTATAAACCCATAATCAGTACGGTAACCAATTATTAACAGGAGTTGATAAATGAGCTCTATTTACCACTCTCTCTGGCAACTTAAAAAAAACTTCTTTTTCATTTTTTTCTGATTTATTTTAAGTAATTTAGCTCATTACGCACGGCTTGTTTCAATTTATACTGTACGACTATGTTTCCTTTAGCCTCGTGTAGCTAAACTTAGATGAATATTTAAGTAATTACTGATATTTATCAAATCTCATGTAATTCTAAAACATGTAGAAGAAGCATTTATAATAATTGGCATCAAGTTTACAAAATTAAATATCCCATTAAAAAAAGGAGGAAATTGCCCCATTCATGGTTTTTATACATTAAATGGCTTTGGTCCTTGGAGTTAGAGGCACATTCTAGATGGTGGGAAATAGCAGTTTAATGGTTGGAGTGGGTCGGTGAAGCAACTTGATTAAATTCTGTCCTACTTCCTGTAGTTCCCCTTTTTTAGGATAAACTTAAGTTCACTACTGAACCATCCTACCCAGTGTTACTCTAACAACATGAGGGGATGTGATTAAACTGAATCCTGCTGATTGTGTTGGGCCAAAGTTTTGGATAGCCGCTACCTTTTGAGATAATTAGACAAGTTTATTTGTTTTGTATGGACTGTTAAACCAGGTCCCCATTGTTGGATTGTGAAATATCCTCCAGGCTGAGGAAATAAGTGAAACTTGGCCCTTTAGATTGCTGCTCTGTTTCACGTCGTACGTTTGAAGCGTGGCGACTGGTAAAGGTGTTTTAGATTTCTGTGCCCACTCTTACAGCCAAGCACAGCACGCTCAGTGAAAATTACTGTGTAAACATGGGTGTTGCTGTCAGTAACAACTGGAGCTACAGCTATTAAAACCCCACAACTAGACAAAGGGCTGAATACCAATTAAAAACACATATTTATTGTTCTTGAAATTTAGCACACAGGGTTCTTGGACCGCAGTATAATTATCTTGAAAGTTGTTTTGAGTCAATAAAATAAGCAGTTTCAATTCCAACTTCAATAATTAAAGTCATCAGTAGCAGAAAAGTATATTTCTTAGAGAAACTTTGCAGAATGTTGTTTATTTTATATTGAACCAAAATTATTTTATTTTTATTTCTACAGGTTTTCTCATTTAGATCCAAAGGCATATTTTTAAACAAAAACCTGTTCTGATAAAACAAAACAATCAAAAAACAATATTTTACCAATATTTAATTGTAACAATACAAGTTTAAATGCTTTTTTTTTTTTAAACATTCTTATACATTTTTCTAATGTTCATATTTGTGTGACCATTTTTTCTATAATCTTTTTGCTGCTGTAAAGGCAAGGCAAGGCAAGGCAAATTTATTTGTATAGCACAATTCAGTACAAAGACAATGCAAAGTGCTTTACATGATTAAAATACAGGAAGATAAAACAGAATCAAAGCAAGTAGGAAAAAAAAACACCAGCATTTCTCCACTGTTGGACAAAAAGGGATTTTCTATTCTATTTTTTCAACGTTTAATCCTACTGACCAACATTTAAAGAAGAGGAAGTTCTGAGAGCAAAGTCTGTAATTGGTTACCTCTAGATCAGGGGTAGCCAATTAAAAATCAGCGGGGTCCGAATAAAGAAAATCAATAACCAGTAAAGGTCTGGAGACATTTTGAATTATAATCCGTTACTTTAAACAGAATATAACACTGAAATAAAATTAGGTTTAAAATCGAAATTGTTTTTAAAGTAGAGAACAACAATCTTTCAGTTTGACATTTTCCTGACTTTCTTTTTCATAAAAAACTTGAACTGACTGTTTTTTTTTTCTTTCTTTTTTCTGTCTTAATGTTGGCAGTGGGCTTTAGGCTGCCCTGCAAGGCTTTAAACCTGGGTTTGAATGGAGACTAAGCCATTCTCAAGCACATATCAAGGTGCTCATTTTGAGCCTGGATCCAGATTCATTTTTGATTCTGTTCATGGTGGAGAATCCTGCTTCACAGCTGCAGGTTGAGCCAAACATCCTCTAAATGTGCAGGGTCATCTTTGAGCACGCCATTTCACTTTTCTTTCACCAGTTCACCGCAGTTCTTCCAGCAGTCCACACTTTCTCTGCTCTCTTTTTCTCATCTTCTTCTCCTTCTTTCCCATCGCCCGGCTTGCTACAGGTTTGCCTGCTGAGTCTAAAAATAGCAGCAGCAGCAACCCAGACTGACAGCTCATTGGCTCGTTTGGATCACGTGCAACCTGGAGCCGGACGCTCCGGAGGGCTTTACCGTATTAACAGGAGAAGCGGCACAAGTGAAGTTAGACACTGTCGTCGGACAATGTGCGGTAATTTATATTTTTAATCAGGTTGGGTCCAGATTATCCAGCGGGTGGGTCCGGCTCCAGACCGCGGTCCGCTAATCCGTGACGTGTGTTATAGATGGAAATCTGCTGACAAACAATACTGTAGATTAATAATGATGGTGATTAGGAGATTTATAGCCTGTTATGGTCCTTAATACTCAGTAATAAAGTGTATCCAATGTATGCTTTGAGGTGGGAGGCGCAGTCGTATTCACAGCATCACAGTAATCTAAGCGAGGCAGGAAGGTCATTAATGCAAGGATCTTCTTTACACTGAAAAAAAAGAGTTTTAGTTCTAAAGAAAAAAATCAATCAATTTCTTTAAAATATTTTCTATATGTTATTTAAACTAAAGACTTTGAGAAGAGTTCAGAGGTGGTTTCTATGGTTATAAATAACGTCATAATCTTTGCATAAAATAAAGTAATAAAAGAGGCTCATTGGGCAAAGGTCTTGGATTTGGAGGCCAGCTCTACCTGTTCCTATTTGTTCTGTAACTGGAATTCTTTATGATTAAATTAGCCGGAACATCAGTTTTTAATAGGGAGGGAAGCTGCATTTAGCAACAAAGCAAAAAGGAAACGTTTAACTCTACTTTTATAACAGTGTTACATTCATTTAGATGACTGTATTGGCAGCATGTGAATCCAGATATTTTTGGTCTTATTTTTTATGACTTGGTATTAAAGCTCAAAAAGGAAATCAAACTTCTACTCTCTTAAAACGGCAATTTCACAAATCTAGAGTTAATAAAAGCATGGTTGTGTCAACAGTCATTTGTATCAGATCAGATTTACACAGGTAATGGAGGTAGGAGGTGGTGCACCAACAATAATCTTCCTGCAGGAAACAGAAACCAGTGATCTAAACAAATTAACACCAAAATATATAGTAATTGATGTTTGGTTTATACTGAAAGATTTAAAGTTCAGTTTTATTAGTTCTTTCTCTGCCGTAGTATCTATGTATTCACAACAGCCATGTTACATGGATATAAATAATCAATCAAATAATAAACAGCTTAGGATCAGCTTAGTTTTCCAACTGAAAGGAACCTTTTATTCCGATCGGCAATCTGACTGTTAAAGAGAGAAAAAAATTTCAGGATCAAGCTTTGCTGACCATGTGTTCCTGAAGCTAGTCGCCCTGGCAGGATGCTAGCAGAAAACTCCCACGTGTTTACACAAAACATTTTATTTTATTTACTCATGGTCCTTATAAATGGAACAAACCTCATTGTTTTTTTGGTTGACACATGCGTATGTGCATGCATGCATTTTAATAATAAGAAACTTTATTGATCTCACACTGGAGAAATTCACTTCTGCATTTGATCCATCCCCTTAAGCTGGCCAGATGTACGATGTTTTTGCCCTTTTTGGGCCGATTTTCCAGTCGTCCGAGGATTTTTCAATCGGGCCGACTTTCCGCCTAATTGTACGTCATGTGGTATACAAGGGATGATGAGGGGCGTTCAGCCTCTCGCGCCCACCTCCCGATCAGGAATCGTACGGTCAGGAGAAAATCTAACTTGTTTGAAATTCAGTCGGTGGTCGTTGGGCAAATCGCTCAGTGTGCAATAGAGAATGACACGGGAGTGGATTTTCACTCCTGTCCCGTCCCACTCCCACAGAAAAAAATTGTGTCCCATCCAGATCCCGGGCCAGAGTAGAAATCTAAATCCTGTCCCGTCCCACTCCTGGTGAAATTACTCCCACTCCCATCCCACTCCCATTCAGAATGACTCCCGCTCCTGCACCACTCCCATTTTGTTGTCTTCAATAAGATTTCTGCCAATACTCTGGCTGCGTCTCAATTCCCAGGCTGCGAATTGTGACGCATATTGATTGTAATACTTGGAATCCTCCTCATTATTGGCACACAGCCTCCTACCCAGAGGCGGACCTGGTGGGCGGCTATGATCAATAGCCAATCATCAGCTCCCTACCAGTTGGTTTGTTGTTTCCATGGGGACGTCATTCACCACCTCCAGAACAAGTAGTTCCCCTCTAAACTGACCTTCTAACTCATTTGACCTTTTAGTTATTAGTATGTTAACCATGAACTCACAACAAAACATTTGTAATTAATCGATTAATCACATAAATATGCTAATGTTAGGTAAGTAAAAACAGAACTCATTCATTTTTAGTGCTATTTCTTATGCTTTATGGGGAAGAAGGGAAAGTCTTTCCAATCATCTAGGAGACATCTATGAAATTAGTGGCACTGCTCAACCCTGAACCAGAAATGATTCATTTAGACACCATAGATGTGTAAATATGGGTGTAGATTTATGAGCTTCATGACAAACTGCTGTCTTCACTGATGGGGAAAAAAACAGCTGTTGTGCTCCTTAATTTTCCAGTTATAACAGTGAGATTAATGCAGACTGGTCCTAAACTGGTTTTGGTGTCTATGAGCCCCCCCCATCCCAGCCCCCTGCTGGGCCACCACTATGAATGTTCTGGCTCTAACCGGTCCACCAAAATGATATTATAACTGAGCTTTGTAATTATAGAACATCTAATCTAGAATGGTTTCTAATAAAAACACAAATAGAGTTCATAATCTAAAATAATTCCTGTCAATTTAACCCTTTTATCAGTGATGGGAACATGAAATGTTGGTCTTTCAGCCAGCTGATCAGCAGTGCACACCAAGGAAGGAAGAATGTCCCCCCTGCTGCACCACACTGGCTCCATACAGCTTTTAGGGTTTTGCAAACCTGGACTTTTTTTTTCAAAACCACAAGCAGAGGACACAGAGACAGTGGACAGAAGGTTCATTGATGTAGTGCAGGATTAGTGCTGTGTGTGACAAAGGATAGCAGGGATTAGGGTGATCTGCTGTGGGGACCCTTAAAAGAGCAGCTAAGAGAAGAAGAAAAGGTAGCCTGAAGAATATGCACATGTCTGGCATTTCTTTCTCGGAAAGCTCCACATATTACAAATCCCTGCTGATAATACTTTAACCCCTTCTTAGGATTTTTAATTCTAAGAAGGGGTGGATGCAGTTTTCGTGTCTTAGTGTCCAGACAGAGAACTTCCCCCTCATCACCATGGCTCCATCTCCCCCCTCCTCAACCCCTCTGGCCAGGGTCACTCAGCCTGTGAGTCAGGGAAACTCGGCGTCCTACTCTCACTAGAAAAGTACCTCGTTAACAGCCTCAACACATTTATTTATTTACCGTCCAAGTGTGTCGCTTCAAGGAAAATTGAGCTTTTATTCCCACATGACCTACTATGGGAAAGATAACAGTCAATAAAAAGATATACATGTTAGGTTATACATGTATATCTTTAGGATATACATGTATGTTAGGTTAAAAAATGTAGGTTTGTAAAAGAGAAATTGAGTCTACACAGGAAAGAGATTCAAGCAACTTCTGCAGGAGTAGAAAAGAAGCCCAACCCATCTTCCAGCTTTTTTCCCCCGACTCCCCTCCTGCAGAATTATTATTAACAGAACATAACACATGGTTACAAACCGGATTGGTCTGACAGAACAATTGATCAGTTCATAAAACAGGATGCTCCACCAGAATCACAAGGCAGGGTGGTCTCCTGACTGAATCACAAGACAAAGTGAAGCATAAGCACACACAGACATTAATTTTATAATCATCACTGAATAAACCTAACAGTGTCTACATTTTATTAAAGTTTATTTTTCTGGTTCTCACCACATACATGCGACATCAGATGTTTTATCACTGAGAATACAATGTTTGAAGCTAACAGTACGAAGTTTCAACTTTCTAACCATATAATGTAAATTTTCAATTTATGTATGAGCCTATGATGAAGCTGTCACACTCCTTACCAGTTAGTGGCAGTAAAGCACTGGAATGTTGTTACCGCACAGCCATTAAATGAGAGAAAGAGGAAGAAGATCCAAAAAGAAATTTCAAGCAGGCCTGTGTCTGAACGTCCGCCCTAACCCCTAAATCCCTTAATCGCTATATAAAGCGGCGACTATATAGTGACCTCATAGTGAACTCATTTAGCTGACAGTTCGGACAGATATCACTACTTTTTGCTCCCCAATGGTCACGTGAATCCTGCTCCATGCACGGTGAATGCTCCATATTTTTAATTTCTCTCCGCCCATAATGCATTGTGAGGAGAGCTCTTGCAAAGCATTATGTGATACATAAGCTGAACTACCAACACTACTTTTCAAGGTGCATTGTGGGAAATTTTTAGTCCACAAATTTTTCATCAACTAGACGTTTGGGCACAGCCCACATGTTATGTATTTGCTGCCATTTTGTTTTTAATGCACGTACAGTCTTAATGCTCGATCCATGTATTTGTAAATTTTTCATCCGTACGGAATTTTCCATCTGAAATTTTGAATCTGTTCTCATTATTTGTCCTCTGCACCTGACCGCTACGTATAAATTTGTGATTTTGACTGCTAGATTTCTGATTTTTTTTTTTTTTAGTAAATTTGTGATTTTCACTTGTTAATATTTGATCCATAATTGTATATTTGTAATTCCTAATTTAAAATTTTAGATTTTTTTTTCATAAATTTGTAATTTCTTCTTGAAAATTTGGGATTTTTATTTTTACATTTGGGATCTTCACAATGTTTACATTTGATCACCGCTGCACTTTATGGAATGGAAATATTAATTTATCATCTGAAAAGCTTTCGTTTTGACAATAAAATTTGTTTCTCTTAATGATTCCTAATTATAAATGGTAGATTTAGGATTTATGCTTGTACATTTTTAATTATTAATAATAATTAGCAATAATATTTGCAATGACATATTTGTGATTCACACTTCTAAATTTGTGATTCCTACTGTTTAATGGGTGATTTTGCATTTGCAATTCGTATCTATAAATTGATTATTTTTTAAATTGATTATTTTTTTCTTATAAATTTGTAATTGATATGTGATATATAGACTTAGACAAACTTTGTCATTTTGTACACAAAGTGTATACAAAAAGAAATTTCTTTTAGTACAACTCTAAAGACATTTTATTGCTTAAAGTGCAGCATATGTACTTGTATTGTTAAAAGTTGTAACTTGTATTTGTAACTTAAAACTTTGTATATTCTCCAATGACATCCTAATATCAGATATGATTGGATAAAAAAAAAAAGAAATATAAATCTTAAGTTTATACACGTTATTGATTGATATTTGCAAATTCAGATACCTACAGCCATGTTTTTATTGAGAGTTATTTCACCCCATAACCTGCCCTGCCTGCTTACGGGACATTTGCACACATTGAAGCTTTTCAGAAGTACTGAAATAACCCAGACGCGTACACAGGGTTCTGGGAAGGCCTGCAGCGAACCATGCATGTTTATACATCCATCCATCCCAGCCTGCTCGACTGTCGGACTCCACTGGAGTGTGCAGACTACAAAGCAGCATGTTTATGGTTTCTGCCATGTCACATCATGTGTTGCTTCTTCCTGCGCTTTTTTGGTTTCATTGCAGATATTCAGGTCTTGTGAGGGAATGCTCGCAGTGCAGCTTGATGCGGCTCAATGCAGCTCAGCAGAAACTCCTCTTTTAATTGTCTATTGACGTTTCATCGATTTGTTCCAGCTCTCCCATCATCAGGGGTCACGAGTCTTCACCGGTCGGAGTGATCATTTATTATAATCTCCGCTTTGTGACATGCTTCACTAATGTGGAGAATTGTAAAATGAACCCTGAAAGCCCCAATCTAAGATTTGTTTCATGCTTCTTTAATGATAACAAAGAGGGCAGTGAAGGATGCAGTTTAAAGGCTGTTTTTCTTTTTTTAATGCGTTGTTTTCGTCTAGTTTTTATATACTGATGTGAAAATTTGCCTCCGTGGCGGTGTGTATCTGCAAGCAGCCTGCCAGTTTGCTTTTACCTCGTTTTGTCAAATCGGTGGCAGACAGAAACAGCTTTAGTGCAGAGATAAAGTGTATAATTAATCTACTAATTGGACAGCGTGTGTGAAAAGGTCAGCCGTCACTGAGTGTCAGCAGCAGCTGCGAAGCATTATGACAGATGTCATGTTTGTGTGGCTTCAGTGACTGATTGGCTTGCCTCCGGTGTCGTCCTTCTCTCCTATACTCCTCCTATATTTCCCTAATCGTCTCATCCTCTCTCCCTCTCTATCTGCAGCTCAACGACGGCCGCTTTACCATGACGCAGCTGGTCGGGATGCTGCGTGGCATCGCTGCCGGGATGAAGTACCTGTCAGACATGAACTACGTGCATCGGGACCTCGCTGCACGGAACATCCTGGTCAACAGCAACTTGGTCTGCAAGGTCTCCGACTTTGGCCTCTCGCGCTTCCTGGATGACACCTCTGCTGACCCCACTTACACAAGCTCCCTGGTTAGTCATATAAGAGGGTGTTTGCTTCCTCTTCCTTACATCATTACATCACAAACCTTTAGGTTCTGGATTTTATTCGGAGATATGAACACAAACTGACTCATAGCTTCTTCTTGGAGTCTTATAAATATCTTTATAAGACTTTTGAGCTCTGCTCATCTAGACACAACATTTTGTAGATCCAGATCATTTAGATTGGATGGAGTTCTCTTTGCAGGTCTAGCTACAGATTTACTAATTTGGCTATTTAATCTAATATAGAGCTCTGGGTCCTGTGATCTGGTTCATTGTTCTGCGAGAAACTGCACTGCAAAAATATGAAATCTAAGTATGTCAATTTTTCTTAAAAAAAGGAATAATTTCTTCTTTGAGCAAGTAAGTGAGACACTTTGTCGATGGAATAAGACAATTTAACTTTAAAAACAACTGCAGTTTCATCTTTCAAATGCATAATTCTTATTATTGTATTTTACCAGTAAAACTGGTTATTCCAATGGAAGATGCTCTTATTTACCTGCTGAAATTAAGGCTAAAAACACTTATTTTAAGAAATCTTTACTTGTTTTTAGATTGATTGCTTTAAATTGAGAACTTCCTCCAAAGCCTAAAGTCTGTTGCTGCCTCTAACGGGTTTGTCTTCCATGATTGTTCTGGATTTACCTTCATTCCCCTTCAGGTTTGATGCTGGTTTAAAAGAAAATCAAAACCCCACAGCATGATGCTGCTGTCACTATGTCTCACTGAGGGGGGGTGGTGTGGTGTTCCTTTTACTGAAAATGCTTTGCGCGTTTGAAGGAATTTTTTTTTTTACTCTTATCTGTTTGCTGTAGCTGTTAGTGAAGTGCTGACTGGGCTCTGTCTTCATTTTTAGAAAAGGGAAAGATTTTTGGGTAAAATTCGACTGACTGATTGCCAAAGTTTTTTTTAGGCCGACGCAACTGCTGGTTTTAACATTAGTCTAACTGATCTCTGATATGTGCTGCCGATTCTCAAAGCCGATATTGCGTTCAATTGCTTCCTTTACAGGATAAACATTTATTAAAGGGATCCACGATTAGTCGTAACAACTTTATTTCACAAATATTTATTTTCTGTATAAATAAAGTTAAACTAGTGTAAGCTATGTTAATACACTTCAATTAAATATTGTAAAACAGTCATTGTCGTGTTGTTTATGCTTCAATGCTAGCTGCTAGCTAGCAGCAGCTAACTGCGCTAGCTGCAGTTAAAAGTTGATGAGAATATAAAAATCAAGAGGGAGTCATGAACACAAGGAAAACTAAACATAGAAAGACGGGAGAGTTGGTTAAAGGTCGACGATTGTGCATCTGCTGCTAGGAGATGCTAACCCAGCTAACGAGCTATGCTACCAAGAGCTCCAGTTTATAACTGAGGCTGTTTATAGTTAGCATTAGGATCAAAACATTTTCTCAGATATGTTAGAACCATGTTTTACAACGACTGAAATCTGCTTCACTGTCACTTTAAGCGGTCATTCATTATCTACGGATGATTTTTATTTCACCTTAGCTTCTGCTAATGGCGTTAGCTCTAGCTAATATAGTAAACAGTAGATCACAAGCTGATCACATTTTTTTGTTTCAACAGATATCTCATGTATAACTGCACATGAAAACTTCAACGTGTTGTCTAAATTTACACCCGTCAAACGCAATGTGGTAAAAACAGCTTTGCTAACATTATAGCCCTTCTGTGTTAACTCTGTAGCTTTCTGTCAACTGTGTAGCTGAAAAAATGGCGACTTCCATGGTTAAAAATATAAAAATTATAACTATTTACATATAAAAACGGCAAAGTTATCAGGAAAATGGCAACATATTTAGGCCAAAATGCTTTTTACATTTTTTTTCTGAAAATGGACCGAACCGCTTTAAACTTGACTACAACTTGATCCCAAACAGCCTGATTGCCACGTTTCTTTGTCTTTAAGATGCAGTCTGATGTCATGACATATTTTTTAAGATTAAGTTACAGACGATGAATTCTGATTACTGATTAGGTAACACTGATAGGTAATCGGTTGAACCAGATTTCATTCAGGGTTATAAGGGTAAATGCATGCCACACTTTTCAGATTGATATCCGTTAAAATAAACGTTAGGCTATGAATAATTTCCTTTCACTTCACAGTTATGTGACAAGATGTAAAGCTGTTCGAGGGCTGTGCATACTTTTGCTAGACCATGTGTTTTATTTGAAAACATAGTGTTGTTTATTCCGTCGTATTGACAGGCCATGTTTGTGTGTGTTTGCGTGTGTGAGCAGGGAGGAAAGATTCCCATTCGGTGGACGGCGCCGGAAGCCATCGCCTTCAGAAAGTTCACCTCCGCCAGTGACGTATGGAGTTACGGCATCGTCATGTGGGAGGTGGTGTCCTACGGAGAGAGGCCTTACTGGGACATGAGCAACCAGGACGTGAGTTAGCCGCCGCCGCCGCACGCTCTCTGAGCACCTATCTGAGAGGAGGAGGAGTTTAAGGGTCCGGCTGGGAGTTCTTCAGAGCTACAGTGGCTTTGATTTCCAGAGTGACGCGCTGAAACCCGGCTCCGTTCTGCAGTCTTTATCTCCCGTCTGCAGATGCCTGTGCAGCTGCGTTCCTGTGTTCTGCTTTTTTTTTAACACCTTATTTACAGCTCAAGCCTGCCCACACCCTACAAATCCATACGGCAAAGCCTCCCTCCTCACACTCACAAAGGCATTTTCAGGAAAAGGCTTTTTTTTTATGGGCCTTGTTACCTGTCGGCTATCTGCACTGCACAGACACTGAAGCTGCAGCTCCGAGCTTTGTGGGAAAAGAAAACAGAAATCTCTGGGTTCCTCCTCGCTGAGCAAAGTGCTGAAGCGGTGTGTCCTGCACAACTCTGCCTTACCTCTCTGAGGAGCATCCGCTCTGGATCGGGCCTCAGAAAGGAGACGTGTTAACACGGATACTAATAAAGCAAGAAAAAAAATCAATCAAAATGAAAAACGGCAGTAATGCATGTATGAATTTCACAACACGACCCTAACGGGGTAATGAAAGCATCAAAGCAGAGGCTCTCCATTGTTCTGCCTATCCTTTGTGCTGTTGTTCAATAAGCAACAGTCAACAAATATGAGATATAAACAGAGGTACTCGCTGGCTGGAGGCACGACACAAAATCAAAGGACGAGCAGCAGGAAGAGAGGAGTGCGGCAGAACTGCTTTATTGTTCCCAAATGCTTTTTTTTTTTCTTCTTTTTTTATTGAAGCAGGGAGCTGGAAACCCATCCAGAGCTTATGGAGGCAAATGCGGTTGCTAGGCAAAATCTAATCAATGAGCTGACGTGCTCTTCCTTTACTTATTGTTTCTGGCGTCAGTCACAGCAGTTCTGAAGTGACAAATTCGGGATTAGTTTTATAGAGTTGGGTGTAGACGCTGAAAGGAAGGATGGAGTGTTTGACAGCGTGAGCTGAGCAGCTGTCAAACGGAGGACATAAGACACAAACCAGCGATTATCCTTCTAAGAACGCCAACAAACGCTAAACAGAGAGTCTTTGTGTGAGTTAGCCAGGACTGCACGGTGGGAAATGATGAAATTTGCTTTAAATCCGAGTTGAGGAAAATGGGAGTTTTTTTTACAGTGAAATGCATTGAATTTAATTCAATTCACTTTATTTATATAGCGACAATTCACAGCACACAGCGATACAAAAAGCAACTGTAAAAGGCCCTATCCAGGAGTTCATAAACCCATTTTTTTCACACATGTCCAGCTTTCCAAAGGATCAATGAGCTAAAGGCTAACTCACACCTCCTATCTAGCTTGATTGCAACACGTACGTTAGTTTTGTTAGCGTTAAACATCCCTTCACATGGCAGAACAAAATGCTTAGCAGTTAAAGGATGCAACAGATCTGATCACATTAGAAGAAGATAAATTATATTCCCATTTACACTACCTGAAAATTTGGGATTTTATTGCTAGTAGGAAGATTCGTACTCCAATAGGTCTAACTTGTCCTTGCAGTTTATTCATTAATTTCCGTAATAATGTGTATGTTTTTTCTAGAAAGACAACAACAATACAATATCAGCGTCTGAATAATTCCCAACAAATAACTGAACTGATATCTCACTTTATAAACTGCAGTATTAATAACTACCAACGTCTTGTTTCTAACTAAATACACCACATGAGAAAGCAAACCACATTATTGAACTCTTTAGTGCGCATGTGTATAAATAAAACATGTCATAAACTAAAGACAAACTAAAATAAACAAACAATGTCACTGACCCCTGACAGTACTTGCATTTAAGCACACACATTGAAAGAAGGAGACAGCAAACTGCAACAAAAAGACGAAACCCACAAACTGAGAACGGTAAACTCTATGGCTTCTTTTTCCTTCTCTCTCTTCCTCATCTAGGGTGCCCTAAGCCCCGCCCTTTAAAGGGCTCAACATAGCAAACTGTCAGGCTGCGTTTTTCTCACTACCCTTTTGAAACCGTGCCGAAAACGGTCCAAACACAGTAACAGCGATAATTGTTGAGTGTAAATGGCACACACAACTGAACCGAACCGCGCTAAACTGGTACTAGTTCATCAGTGGGGCTAGGCATGGTTTAGTTCTGGCATGGATCTCTGATAACAAAGAGCGCATGAGCAGACCGCGTCATCTCCTTACAGTCAGCCTCCGTAATCATGAAACTTCAGACATTCATAAAAATACTAGCTTCCCTACCATGCCACACGATTTTCAGCAATGATTCTGCTTAGCAGTGTTAAGAACCTCAACATCTGTTGTTGTTTCCTGCGTCTGTAAGCCCTGATTAGACTATCGTTTGTCGTATCCACTTCCCAAAAGCTGACTCTGTAAATTCACCAAAGACTGCCTTAGTCGCCTCACTCTCCGCAAACTTCCTGAATGTTACGGGCACGCCATCTTGGTTTGCTTGTTTACCTCTAGAGAGCAGTAGTACCATAGATCATCCCTAGAAGGTGAGGAACCGTGCTAGCGTGGTGTGTAAATGGTCGTAAGGGAGCTTGGAACCGAGCTCAACACAGATCGGTTTTCAGAGGGTAGTGTAAATGAGGCTCATGACTCTCGTGTTTGAGATGATGTCCAAACTTCTAGTCATTCAGTAAGTCATTGAAGGTCCATAATCTCACGTAAAATGTAATAGAAAAAAAAATCTCTAGCCTGGCTGTCAGGTCTAAGCACCTAAAACATCACACATACATACAGGGAAAGAAAGAAGGCACAGAGACAATTAATTTAGTTACTCGCGAGGAGAATAGGAAGGAGACTGCGGAGTTTACAATCTCCACCCCACTCTGCAGTCTTCAGCTTTCTCCTTGCCATTTATTGAAGAAAAGGGGAAGTCCCTAATTATACCAGCTGAGGTTTAACTAAGGGGAAGGGAAACAAAAGGATCTTACTTTAAACCTCAGCACATATGTTAAAACAAAGCATGTGGTTGTTTTACAATTGAATTGTTCCAAGAACACATGTTTAGAAGAAACATGTGATGGAGGATGTTCAGGCCTCCTTCACAACCCGTCCGTTGCATGACCTTTATCTGGGACAATCTTAAGCAAGAGTTAATAAAAGATGAATCACACATTAGCCTGGCCCTAATACTCCGTCGTACAAATGACTTCTATTTAAACTTTTTTCCTCTAGAAATAACGTAACATTGATTTAAAGACATTTTCAAAAAAGACTGTGTACATAAAATACGGCGCTATGACGGATTTAACTGCTCAATAATAAACTAAGCATTCATCTATTTTATAAACATGTAGTCTTTTGGTTAAACTAAAGCTTTGCAGCTTAGAAATATATGCATTTTTGTCAACCAATAGCTTACTGTACATTTGCCTTAATTTAATGGAGAATTCACGTTTGCAAAATCTCTCTATGACTAAATGTTTTTAGCTTTATTCTATTTTCAGCAGAAACAGTAAAAGTCAGCGGACAGATGCGGTCCTCCTGACTACTATGAAATTAAAGACAATGCCAAAAAACAGTGGATGTTTTACGGATAAATGTTCTGTTTTTTCCTAACATTTCAGCTTGTAAAAAGATTTTAATATCTCATAATTAATCAGCCTCTGAGTAAAAAACAAACAAAAAAAGCCTCCCTGTTGTATGGCCGTCCAGGTGACACAAATGGCTCTAAGCCTGGATTCTTTAAACCCGCTCGGTCTTGCTTATGCATGTTTACCGACACTTAAAGGACCGTTCTCTCCAAAATGTGCCGTTTGTAAATTTAAGAACCAGATTCTGAAATCCCAACTACCTTGTTGTTAAAGAAAAAAGTGATATTATTGCCAATATCTGTCAGATAAAAATGCTTATGATTCCCAGCTCACAGAGCAACAAAACAATTTAAATCATCCTAACCCATGGAGATTGAAAAATTCTTCAGCTGACAATCAATCCAATATCATTTCTTTTTTTATGAATAAAACATATGTCTCATATGTCCAAATATTGATTTTGTTTTAGCTGAGACTGAAAAGCATAAAAAGGAAAAGTTGAATAGTTTAAACTGCAGCTGCGAGCCTCCCTATTACTAAAACAACAGCTGTACTAGATGAGCTGCATGACTTCACATAAACACAAAGTCAAGGTTTCATGTTCATGTTTTTGTTGCTCTTATTGAGTTAACTGATCTAAATTTACCGTCTGTCTTTGAGATTTGATGTCAGTGTTGCATCATCTGTGCTCCAGGAGCTTCAATCCAGGCGTTCTCGCTGCAAGAGAGTCTATTTCTGGCTGAAAACTGTAAACACCTGCTGATCTTTGAACATTTAACTTCATCTATGGAAATCAGGTTTATCACTCATTGGGTAGATGCATATGTACTTATTCATTTTCATTGTACTTATTCATTTTCACATGTTTAAAGTATAATCACAGATGCTACAGAGTACTAAATGCCAATGATTTAATCAGGTACAAACTGGTAGGAGGACAAATGAACACTCTCTATGCAGCCCTCTTTATGTTTTGGGGTGGCAACCATATTGGAGTTGAGTTTGGTTTTTTTTTTGAGTAACATCCCACCTTCCAGGTTGAACTTTTTTTTCTTATCACTGTCACTATCACCCGGAAACACAATCCGTTCTGTGCATGCGTAAAGAGAATAACTTCTGGGTAGGCAAATACTTCACTTTTCGTACTTTTTTTTGTCTTTTTTTTTTTTTTTTTTTTTTTTTTTGGGGGGGGGGTCTATTGAATATTTCTGTATTTGTGTAAATATTGCATATTCTAATAGAAAAAAGCAATACATAAATAAACACAACTTTTGGAATGTTACTGTGAGTGCTCAAAGTGATGATGTCACAATACAATGGAGAGAATGTAAAACAATCCATTACTTCCAGAAAAGTCTTCAATATTTTATATATGATGTAGTTTAACATTCTTTAATGTTTTAAGAATATAAATATGTATTTTCAGTACGTTATTACATAGTTTTCAGCAACCTGAATCTTATTATTCTGTTCACGCATGTTCAGGATGGATCATGCTTCTGGGACAGATCAGGTAGTGACCATTGATCTCTAGTTATTCACTGGATTGCTGATTGCCCATTGGTTGATGTGAAGCTACCGGCCACCACATTGGTGCTCCCTAGTTAGACCGGTTGAAATATAAACTATACGTGTGCTACAGCATCGAACAACGATGATGTTCTCATTTTCAGGGGGACGTAAGACTTTTAAAATATAGATTAATTCATTACTTTCACACACACTTGCTCAGCAGTCGGCAATTCCAGTTCCTGAGGGCCGGTATCCTGCAACTTTTAGATATGACTCTGGCTCAACACACCTGAATCAACTAATTAGATTATTGAGAGGACTGAAGGAACTGACTGCATACTGAGGAGGCAAGTCAGCCCTTTGATTCAGGTGTGTTGGACCAAGGATGGATCTAAAAGTTGCAGGATACCGGCCCTCAGGAACTGGAATTGCCCAGCCCTGCACTTGCTGCTTCCTAGCATAAGTAGATTACTGTAACTTATGATAAAACAAATAGGCCAATTCACATTGCATAGTCATTATGAAGTCTATAAATAATGTTATATAACATGTTTTACAAATACATCACAACAAAATTAATATATTAATGGAGCACAATAATACAGATGTGCCAAAATTGCTAAATTGATGATGTACATGTAATATACATGTATTAATTACACATGATATATATATATATACACACACACACACACACATTTATGTTCAATTCAATTCATTTTATTTCTTTAGCACCAATTCACAAAACATGTGATCTCAAGACACTTTACAGTTCAACCAGATCATACAGTCAAACTGATTCAAGGTTCAAAGTAACATTCTGCAGAGTGGGAGAATATAGATAGAATGAAGCAGAATGATGAAATAGGCGTCCCCATGTCCTCCAGCAGTCTAAGCCTATAGCAGCATAACTATAGAGATAGCTCAGGATAACCTGAGCCACTCTAACTAGAAGCTTTATCAAAAAGGAAAGTCTTACCCTGGGATAAGGGCTATATATATATATATATATATATAAGTCAAATGATTGAGTTCTTTTTCTTCCTCAAAATAACATGCCTTTCAAATGACAAATACAACAAACACTACAGGAACGACGGCATCATCCACTTAATAAAGAATTACTGCATTGACGTTTCAAATAGAATTACTTTCTATTTACTCTACTTTCTATTTTCTAACATTAGAAACAATTTCAATGGCTAACTCCGTCAATATCTTCGAGTCAGTCCAAAATAGCCAGAGTAATGTTAGGCTACACACTATGCTATAGGATACATCGGTGTATATATGGATTTTCTTGGTTAGTACATCCACTGACTGTGAAATTACCACGTGAACGTCTTCCCACAGCCGGCAAACTGCTTGTTTCTGCAGCAAAATGCTACACATGTAGGCATTTTTATTGCGTGTCTCCGTGGGAGTGGGGAGTACCAATATGGCAGATGGTGGCTTCACTTTTTTGGGGCAATCAATCCAGTGAATAGAGAGCAATGGTAGTGACAATTCTAGCTGATGTTTTCCAACTGCTAGCCAACTGCTAGCATCATAGCATTTAAATATAGCGATGAGAGAAAACTTTACTGTTCTTATGAGTCACTTTCTGCGTCTCAGGTGATGACTGCCGTAGAACAGGACTACCGGCTGCCCCCGCCCATGGACTGCCCCATGGTTCTGCACCAGCTGATGTTGGAGTGCTGGATGAAGGAGAGAAACCTGAGGCCTAAGTTCTCCCGCATCGTCAGCACCTTGGATAAGCTGCTCCGCAACGCCGCGAGCCTCAAGGTGGTGACCAGCAGCTACTCAGGGTGAGTCAGACATGTAAGTTTGATTGGACCAGAACTGCCGCTTCCCTGTTCAAAACAACCACAGGAGTTGGATTGAAGCCTTGGATGATGTTTTATTAGAGTTATAAGCTATGAAGACATTTGGCTCGACTCGACGATGCAGAAAAACGTTAAAAATAAACACATTTCCTAAATTCAACCTTCACTTTTATAAGGATACAGTTTTCCAGTATAACTCCTAGTGCCATTATTGCTTCTATTGAAGTTTGATTTGATATAAATCTTAGTTTCTAGAAACTTCTAATTAGTGTTTTATGGTTTTCTGCTTTTCTGAGCTATAAATATGACATGAAGCAGGCTTCCTGTTTCTTTTAGCTACTGGCTAACAAGCCTGGACATGGATCCATATTTATGTTCCAGTCACACATGTGGGGTGAGCAGGAATCAAAGGCAGGTGATAAAACACCCAAAGCTCACCATTACAGTCCTGCAGTAAGAGCATCTTAGAGCTACCTTTCTAGAGGTTAGCAGGTGACGGCAGATAAGATTTATTGTTTCTGTTCTTCCATCGCAAATGTGTGGAGGAGGATTAGAGGTATTGGAAAATAAATCTCCTGGAAAAAAGGTCCGAATTCTGACTTTAAGCTTATAATTCCGACTGATCTAATAATTCTTGGTTACAACTCAGAATACTAAATTTAATCTAGAATTCTGACTTTTAAAGTGTTAGGAAAGTCATATTTAAATTTCATGTATATAAATGTACTTTTTATCAGACGATATTGTCCCAAAAGTTAGAGAATTTCTATTTTTAAAAAAAAATCCTTTCTTAAATTCTGTTTTTTTCCCGTTATCTTATCCAAGCCAGTTAGTTCTACGTCTACCTGAACACCTAAATTCGGCCAATCATATATCAACGGTCATCTGTCAATCAAATATTTTTGGTCATAGCATCTTGATTCATATGTCGCAGCTAATATTCGCAACGGTTGAAATAAGAAATAAGATCCTTTCCTTTCCCATTGAGTTACATCCCAGTGTTCACGGGGATGGACGTCTGTGTCTTCGGCAGGCGTAGAGCTAACAGAACTGGCAGCGTTGCGAGGCAAGGGCTCAAACATGTACGGCTGGAAGCCTTCTACACCAAACCAAGCTTCTGCCGCCCTGGCGTCCTCTTCCACAACATCTTCGTCCCCGCTTTCCTCCTCTAAATAAAAAATGGATGAGGGAGGAGACTCATCCACGACCTCCGACACTAAACTCTCCTCCTCTTGCATGTTTCTGCTGTCCATAGCATTGCTAGGTTACCAATTTGGTGCTACTTCGTCCCAATGTAATTTCCCATTGGGAACCTACTAGCACTAAGTTGCTAACTGGTTAGCAAGCCCCCTTGATAAACGACCAATGACTTTATTCACTCGTATAAAGTCGGGCACCACTCGGGAGAAGTTGGTACTGCAACCGTTGGAACAGCCGCTTCCCTACGACTTTAATGAAGAAATATCAATTTAATTGCAGAATTCTGTTTTTAAACTAAAAATTCTGCCTATGATCTAAGAATTCTGACTAATCTCACAATTCTCACCTTTTTAAAGTAGACTTTTTAATCATCCTACTCCTCTTCCATTTTTTTTTCCTTTTCAATGGCCCTAATACACCCAGAAAAATAGGAAAAATAAGAATTCTGAAAATAAAGTTAGAAAAAGTTAATAGCTCTAATCCTCTTCCACAAAAACAGAGCTTGCTAACCTACATTAGGGCTTTAATTGGAACCATGTTTTTTTGATCAGATTAGACTAAAAACGTAATGAAAATATCTTGCACTTCCAGATCTGTTGCAAGACGAATCGCTGCAAAAGATCGGTCCTGGATACAGCTTTTAAAATCTACTACAACCCATTGAAATTAAAACAGCCTATGAGTTACAACATTTTTTTCCTTTTGAGATAAACAAATTATTGTTGAATTGAATAATCCTTCTATGGTTCGTTCTTTGTTTTTTTTCGTTTCAAAACAAAAACGAAAAAACAAAACAAGCATGTGGTTTTTGTGTTTTTCATTTTGTAAATTCTAAATCGAAAAAATTATAAATCAAATTAATAGAAAATCAACAGCATTTAAGTTTTTTTGCCATCTAAATTAAAATAAAATACAGTTGTTGTTGTTTTAATATGTAGCGGTACCGGAAATGTAGTAAGTCGCCAAAGAAAAATTATTTACAGTGAATGAAGACGGCATCAAAACAAACCATTTCTAAACAAAAGGCAATGGCTGCACTTGAACCGTTTTCTGCATTGATTATCGAACTTTTTGTGGATTGTAATGGCGTACATTACCGCCACCTACTGGTAGCTAAAAAAGTTATGTGTTGGGAGTTCAGGTCTTTATTTCCGGTTCTGCCATAAGGTCCGTTGAATTAACAACAAAATAAAAGTTTGTCTTTGGTTTAACCATTGCAGTAAAAAAAAAAGAAGAAAAAAAAGTACCATTTTTGCAAATGCCGTTTTTCAAATTTCGTTTTAAAAACGGAAAAACAAATAAAAACACATGCTTGTTTTGTTTTTTCGTTTTTGTTTTGAAACGGAAAAAAACAAAGAACGAACCATACACGGATTTTGACTACATTTTTCTTCAGTCAATTTTTCTTGAAATAAGTGTGTTTTCCCTTGTTTTCAACAGTAAAACCAACAATATGCAAAACTTATTTTAAATGTTTAATGTATAAATATATTATTTATAGGGGCAGAATTACTTATTCCACAGTTAACTTCTGAAATTAAAGGCAAATACACACATTTTAAGCAGTTGTTACTTATTTTTAGTTATTTTTTTCCAGTGTGTGGGCCTGTTTCCCCTCTTCCTTGTTAGGAAGGCAGGACTTTTAACTTCATGATTTCTGACGATGAATTTTAAATGACAATATGTACTTTACCAGTAAATTGTAAATGGATTATTACTGCATCTGATATTAATCTAATATTGATTGTGATTTGCTCACTTTTTCGCTGTTTTCTTAGTCCAAAACAAATCCTCTTCAGTCTAACTTAAGTTGGTATCATGTTTAGAGAGAAAATATGCAGTAAAAGTCCATCCAGCTAACTAGATGTTTATTGATAAGCAGAAGAGATATTGAGGAAATACAATGTTACATCCTGGCTGTGATCACAGTTTTGCAACCTCTAAAACTGCAACGATGATTATCTTTTCAAATTAGGGATGGGCGATATGGAAAAAAAATTGATCACGATAATTTCTAGGTTTTACCACGATAACGATAAGTGACGATAAAAAAAAAAAAAAAAAAAAGCACAATATCAGCCTAATGTATCAAACCAATCAAACAAGCCTGAAATATGAGAACAAATTTCACATTTATTTAAATGCTACACAGCAAATATAACTTGGCTTATAAAAGTTGCAAAGTAGTGCAACCGTAAATACAACCTGATAAATTGAGAAACAGAACTTAAAAGTATTTCACTGAAAATTAAAACTAATCAGTAATAACCTCCTAATATAAATAGATGTGTAAATTACCAGTTGCTGGAACATGCCATATATTGGATAAATAAATACCAGTGCAAGTTCTAACATACATTACACTCACTTCACTAAAAATAAAATTCAAATGTAATATCAACCTGTACCAACCTTTTTTGCTGTTGGGCTACAAACATGTGCAAATGGCATGATAAATAAAAGGAATAAAAACAGAAAAATCTAAATATTAAAATAGAAATAAATAATTTCTATAAATTCCAACAAACATGTAAAACCTGAAATACTTCTTTGTGCAAGAATGTACAAATAAGACTAGCACGCCAGCACGCTAAACATTGAAATAAAAATAAATAATTTCAATAAATTTAAAAAGAATATAAAAACTGAAATACCTCTCTGTTAACTCTTTCCATCGCTTGCTTTGGCTGTCATACGGTGTGGAACGAGCAAACGCGTCGGCAAGTTTTGTTTGAGTCGGTTTTCGAAGTCAAGGCTTCTGCTGCATCGCGGCGCATTTTCTGACTAGCATGATATTCCGGTTTGTGTTTTAGGTGGTGAAATTAATTGGTAGTGTTGCTGTCCTTTGTCGTCACAGGTTGTCTGCAAACTTTGCATGTTACGACTTTCTGCTCCGTATCAGACTTTTTAAATCCAAACCAGTTCCAGATAACGGAGCTGGAGCCTCTTTTAGGAACCATGTCTTGGGGCACGTCTCCTCCACCTTCCGCCATGCTTGTTGTTTGCGCATGGCTCGCACGTGAGTTGGACTGCAGGTGTGTCACGTGCAGTATACGTCACCGGCGGGAGTTTATCGTTTTTATCGCGAGATGACAAAACGATATATTGCACACAATAACATATCGACCATCCCTATTTCAAATATTCAGCACGTTTTAGTTTAATCCTAAACATGTGGTTTTCCACGTTTCAAACATTCTGGACCGTCAGGAGAAATCGGTCAAGGGATTTCTCCCTGGATGCTCCGACGTTGTGAAATGTTTCAGGACAAGTTTACTAGATTTTCCGAGGTTAGCGTAAGAAAAGACACCAAAGACCGAATCTGTGAGTTTATGATGGTTTTTGTTCAGGTCCCTCCAGACGTTGAAATGCTCATCCAAGACTTTTTCTTAAATGCATTTATGTCTGGAGGTTATATTGTTAGATTCCTTAATCATCCGTCTGTTCTGGCGGTTGTTATTTAACAATAATAGGCTGCTACGCTGTAGATGGAGGCAAGTTGTTGGTAACTTTGCTACTCTGGGCAAAGTTTGACAAAAAAAAAAAGTGTTTTATCACTGAGTTCTTTTTTTCATCAGCGCTCAAAATGGTCTGGAGGTTATTCCATGATGGGGAGCAGAAAATAAAGCCGTGATGCATTTTTCTTCTCCCTGTGTGAAATTGTCTTCAGTATTGTATATGACTGCCGCTCAGTGCAAGATAAAGATTGCTGCAGAGATGGGGCAGCGCTGTGCCTCTGGGCTGCTGGAATAAGATGTCACAGGAAAAAAAAAATTATGTCTGGCCTAAAGAGAAGCACAACAAGGTGCGTGCTTGTTGTGCTTCTCTTTGTTTTATACTCGATAGGATCCCTCCGTGCGCTGAAGGCCTTTTTGCTGCCAGACGGATGTCTGCCTCGGCGTCTCTGACACTTTCTCGGTGGAAGGTAGCGGAGATGTTGACTCGTTTTCGAAGGTAGCTGCGCTCGCCCCGAGGAGTTGTTTCTCTCCGAGTTCGCCGACTCGTAACGCTGTGGCTTGCTGACGTTGTTTGTTCTGAATTTTGTTAGCCTGGAATTTAGTCAACAACATTAGTGCGAGTTCGGCTGCCGGATCAGCAGTGATGTATAATGAATCAAACGCGGATCTTCGGCGCCGTGTCTCCGCGCCGGCTGGCTGACAGACACAGAAGGCGGGATTCACACGTTCCTCTTTCCAGGTGGGGTAGCGGCTCCTTGGCTCAGAGCTTCACTCTAACACAGAGTCCCTGAGGGCATTTCCTGTGCCAGGATTTGGGCCCAGCGAAGCTAATTGTGTGTGGAAATGTAATGGCTGACCTCGCTTTAATTCCCCTTACACTTGGCCGGATGCTGAAATGTAGGTGATAGGACAGAAGCGGCACGGGCTGCTGATGTGGAAAAGCAGGGTGGTGATGAAGTGTGAGTAATAAGGGGGATCGAGGAGAAGCTAAAAGAGAGGAATGTGTTTAATTAGGTTGCTAATGAGCTTTTTAATGCATCAGGGGAGGGCGCACCCAGTGCCGCGACGCATGTGTCCGCGCGCGCGCGTGCGTTTGTGTTGCGTTGGGTGTGCATCTGCATGTTTTGCTGTCGCTGTATGCCGATGACATGCCAATGATTAATTTATGGCCTCATCAGTATGCAGCGGCAGCGAGTGATGAATGGCGAAGGAGCGCCGAGAGGAGAGGGAGAGGAGAAGAATCATGTTGTCAGAGCATGATTTAGAGAGCGTCTGCTGCGTCTGCGTCCAAAACGCTCCATCGCCATTGGCTGCAGGGCGATGCTGTGGGCAGATAAGGGACGGAGAGAGGGGATATGAGATGCGGCGCTATCAAGCCGAGTATCTCCTGCCGCATGGGCCTTAAAAACAAGGACACTGGCCGAGGAACAAAGGACACTCGGACGCCGTGGCGCCGCTTCCCCCAAGATAGCCAAGAAATATATGTTGAACTTTTATTAAAACTGCGATGAATAGATTTAGCCTGGCTCTGGAGTCGTTTACAGCAGATGAGGCCTCAGATCAGCACTTTTAAAGTTTGTTCCCCTGATGTTGTATTTCTTATTATTTGCAATCATTAGATCTAAGTGCGAGGGCTCGGCAGAACTGAGCAGCTCTGACAGCGAGATGGATTAGACCTTTATTTACTTTCAACAGAGAAGCACTTTAGAGGGCCGGCTCTCCACTCGCAGCTTTAGTGCAAGGTGGCTTTGAACCCGCTGCTGACCTGTGTGCCATTGTCTTGGCAGGGATCTGCTGCGGCTGGGAGGAACGCTGCCGGGACACAACAGGAAGAGCCCGGAAGACAGTCAGGAAATCATCCGACAACAGATGAGCCAAACTCTTCCCATCAGAGTGTGAACTGCTGAAAGCAAAGGGTGGCAAAAGAAAAGAAAGAATTAAAAAAAAACTACCTAGAAACTCTGACCCAGAGGATCTGATGTACAAAGTTTAAAACAAAACAAAGAGGCGGATAAAAGACGAAGGCAATGAAAGTGGACCGCTTCGGAGGCTTCCTTCCCACTGGAGACTTAACGTCTGTATAAAGAGGACTTCCCATTGCAGTGTGTGTGCTCATTACTTGACACTTGTGGATTTGTGACTGTTGACATGAAGCCAAACTTCTTATTGGACCCTCTCAGGTTGTGTTTGCATGCCTGCATGAGTTTTGTTTCTTTCTTTTTTTTCTTTCTGCTGGGTGGGAATCAATGTTTCCTTCTCCTCACCATCGCGCCAAGGAAGGCGAGCTCCCAGAGGCGACTGCGACTCGCCGTCTAGATGACGCAACAGTGCCAAAATGGAGCCAATCCAACCTTCATCACAGCTAGACCTCTCTACACCTTCAATCTGCTCAATCTTCCTCCTTTTTTTTTTTCTTATTGTTGTCGTTGTTTAAATCCTGACCAAATATGTTGCCGAAGCTATTTTGGCGATGAGAAATAAGAAACTTTTCGTCCTCTTCCTCTTAAATACTGTCTTCCACTCAAACATACTGGGAGCTCCGTGTTTTATGAACCTGTACAAAGCATCCAAGTCTTCACCCCCGTCTCTTCCTGTCGGAGGGGAGAGACGTAGCTGACACTGTGCGGGACACGTCATGTGCATGCCAAAGTGGAAACTCCGTGACGAGAGAAAATAAACTACCAAGTTCCACGTTTGCTGTTGCTTTGGTGGCATCTTGCTGTATCGGGCTTTAACGTCCACGTTTTCTTAACCTTCTTTGACTCATAAACGCATTGATTTGAATGCTAAGTTATTACCTGATACTGCAAATTTTTTTTTCCTTTTATCGTTTTTTTTTCTGTTTTTTACTCGAGCTTAACTTTTTTATTACAATGCTTGCGTTGCTCCCCTCACTCAGTAAGAAACCGGACAGATGTGAATGATGGAATTAAGGGCGGGCGAATTATCTTTAAAATCACAGAGGAGATTGTGTCAGGATCGATGTCAGGCCTCTTCCTAGACTTTTATTCTGAAAATCACAGATTAGTGGGAACCTTAAACTGATCCAGAAATGTAGGGGGAAAAAAAGAAAAGGAGTCGAATAAATCAGCCATTGTTTCGTTTCTTCCAAATCAGTGTTTTCCTCGGAATGCCAGCTGCCAGAGCAATTCCTATTTAATCGAACTGCCTGTATATACCACCATGTTTGTATTAGGCCAAACCACTGCGCAGTTACAGCTTTCTGACCTGACTTTTGGTCTATTTCTGTGGCCCTTATTTATCTGCTTGTTAGTTTGTTGTCATGAGGCAAACAAATCTGAAGGTCGTTACTAGAAATGTCCCGGAACTGATCCCAGTCATTTCAGAAAAAGGTCGTTAGCGGATATCCAGCCCCAGTCTGATCGCTTCCTGATATCATTTCCATGTATATTTAGTAAAAGAACAGTTTCCTCAGTATAAGGTGTTCTACATATGATAAGCATGGGGATTTCCTCTCTAAACTCACCCACTAATGACATTCCAGAGGTTTCAGTCTCTCTTCCTCTATTATTCCTCAGGAATTTATTTAATTATTCCAGTCAAAATCTCTAGTTAGCCTCAATGTTCTGTTCAAAGGTTACCTTGAAGCAGAAATCCTGACAATGCATTCCCCACTGCTGTCAGAAGCCCCTTTCACACTAATAACCTTGCACAGTAATGTACTGAGTCAGAGGATGGTTTTATTCAAGTATTAATAGCACTATGTGAAGTATTTATTTTACTATATTAGGCTAAAACAGTCTTCCAAAAATTACTGGAGGAAATAGAAAATGCCCAGACAAAGAATAATGGGAGAATCCTGGTATTTGGATATAAAGGATAGAAAAAAATATACACAAAAAAGAAATAAATATGATTAAAAAATAAAATTCACGTAGAAGAAACTTTTAAAAAATATTATTGCAATAGATAATGTATGTATGTTCCTTAATAGTTCAAGTTACTCATGTTTAATATGACCAGATTTCTGCAATCTAATCTGGGGACATTTCCAGCTCACAGATAAAAATAAATAGCCTCGTGAGACCATCCTGATCTCGCGAGCTTTAAAGGTTTCACTCGCTAATCAGTCTGGAGACTCTCCGTTAAAGAAAATTTGGAGCAGTTCACCAAACGAACGTCCAATCAGCGTTGGCTTTGAGGGGGGTTGAGGTGTGACGCAACGAGAAGCGCGACAGTTCATTCTAAAGAACATGGCGGCTTCAGCCGATGAAACTAGCGTTAGCGTGGCTATCGAGCAAGTTTTATCGGAATTACAGAGTATTTCTTCACTGAAAGAAGAGCAAAACACTGCTCTGGAGGCTTTTCTCAGAGGAAAAGATGTTTTTGCTCTTCTCCCGACTGGTTTCAGCAAGAGTAGCCTGGCTTGTGGTTGTTATCGTTGTCGCTTTGTTAGTACGTCATATGCTTCGTTGATCTGATTGGTTTATTTGGCCCGTCTATCACCAACATAGGCCAATCAGCTAACCAGTATTTTCGCCCCTTCCCAAAATTACTTCAACGGAAGGTTTCCAGATGGATATGCGGAATAAATCCATCTGGCGGAGTCAGGTTAAAAAATAAATACATATCATGAAAATCAAAATAGGAAACCTGAACAGTGATGCTTTCATCCATTTTTACATATTTAATAATATTTAAAGAACAAAAATCAAGTTTAAAATGCGAACTGCAACCAATGGTCTGTCTTACTTTATTGATTAGATTGGTTTAAGTTACATTTCCGGTCCTCATCTTTAGTAAAACTAACAAATCATGTCCTTTTTTTATTAACCTTGGCACGAACCAAACATTTATCTCAATGATCAGCTTAATTTAAATCAAATTTACCGATTAACACGCTCAACATAACACAGGGCAGCTGTGACCGGTTCTGATAATGAACGTCATCGTCTATTTTAAGATTGTGCGCTCTGTTCTTTATCGATACGTTAACAGCTGCCAACCGGCTAGCTAACAGCTGTGTCCGCGCGCAGCTTGCTCGTGTACTCTTTCCACCGTAATAACAGTCTACGCACAACATTGCCCCCCCTCATTCATATTAAGGGTAAAATCTGGTAAAATGGTCCGTTCTGCGCATGCGCAAACAGATATACATCCGGGTGTCCATAAATAATGTAATCATGGTACTAAAATTACTTATGTCTATCCTTAACTTTTAAAAGAATGCTAATACACATCTTAAAAAAAATGTTTTATGACTTTTCTGAGACTTTTTATGCTTTTTACATTTTCTTTGTTAAACAGCTTTTCTGACATCACCATCGGCATGCTCACAGTAGCCCGGAAAAATATGATTAATGATCTGTATTTTAGTTGTTTCTTTTTTTAGATTATGCACTATATACCATAATATTAACACAAACGTAAAACATAAAACTCAAAAATACTAGATTTATGTTTAAATCCAAAGCCGAAAAAGTTAGCCACCGAAAGTAGCGTAGGATTCCATTTCCGGTGCAGATCGGGCACAGACGAGTGATATAACTAAAAAGATTTTAAGGCATTTATTTTCTCAGGAAATACATTATTGACCTTTATCTCACTATATTTTAGTATGCTTACTATTTTTGGGAGGGAAAAACATCATTTAGGTATTTTTAACAAAAGTCGAGGGCGACCCGGATGTATCTGGATGCGCAAATTAGCTGATGGAGCATGAGAAAGGCTGTTAGCCTGCAGTAGCTAATGGGTTAGCCTCTTTTAACTAGGTCATCTACCAAAATTAAGCTACATGACTTTTAAATTCTTAACAAGAACCGTCCAATTTCTACAAGCATTTCTTTGTCTAAAATCTCCACAAAAGTCATTTTACATAATATCTTTCATTTGTTGCAGACAGAGCTTGCCTTCAAGAGTTAGAATGACTGTTTTCTATTTTTGGCTACTTTAGGTCGACAAAGAAAATCTAAAATAATAGCAAATATAGAAAATGATAAGTAGGGACTCCAGAGAAGATTTGATTCTTATGAACCAGGCGCAATACAATTTGTCAGAGTGGTGTTGTCTTATAGTAATGCCGTCAGCAGGTGTAGGGCCCCGACATCTGCTACCTACACCAAGTCGAGACCTAGTATTATACCTGCTAATTTACCTGGGCAAGTTTAATCTGAACAAAGACATTACATTATTGGGTAAGGCATGCATTTCGTGTGTATACAGGAAAAGTTTAGGGCAACACATTGCCTAGCAACAATTGATCCAGGTACAACATCATTGCTAATAAAAGGGCTGGCAACATTTTATCAAGTAAGAAGGCAAGTTTTCAATTTAAGTAGTTTTCTTCTTTAGAGTTTGGCTTGATCAGTTAAAGCTGTATCCCTTGCATTACTGCCACCTGCAGGTGATATTAGGTACATACATCCCACCATTACAGGGTTAAATGTGAAAAAAGTTGACCTGGTAATTTAGTGGGACTAATTTGCCTGTGTAGCGGGCGCTAATTCCTGTTTGAGGAGTAACACGGTCACGTTCACACTGCAGGCCTTGATGCTCAATTCCGATTTTTTTTGCAAAATCCGAATTTTTTTTACGTTGCCGTTCACATTTCCAAATATATGCGACTTGTATGTGATCTCCTGTGTGAACTTTAGTCATACAACGCAAGTGTCCCGCTTGCGCAGTAGAGGACGCAATGATGTCACAGGCAGAAGTAAACATGGATGGTAGTGCCGGAGCGCATCTAGCGGTCTTTTCCAACCATAAAAACACAATCTTTTCAATATGGTTAAACAACAATCCGACCTGGCTGTTCAGACACAGGTCACATTTGAAAACATCCGATTCGTATCGGATTCAGGACCACAGAGCCACGTGGCCTGGGTCAGACTGGAAAAAATCGGATCTGTGTTGTTTAGACAGCCATGAAAAAATCAGATACAGGTCGTATATGGGCAAAAAAAAATCAGATTTGGGTCACTTCAGACTGCAGTGTGAACATAGCCATAGTTTACGGTCTTGAGATGCCAAAAAAGATCCTGGTGACGATATTTCATGGAATTGCTAATGAGCTATCTTAACGGAGGCTACTGCAGTTTTCCTTTGCCTACAAGAAAGGCAGCTTTAGCTGTTTTTAAACATTAAAAACAAGTGTTAACTTTGTAAAAAAAAAATAGGGAAAGAACTGAATCCTTACAACATGTGTGTGACTATCACACTATCCTAAACTAGCCTACAGTTGTCAGTCTATCAGAAGCATGTTTTCAAAAGAAGTCGCTAGCAGGCTAGCTACGTAAGCAGCTAGCCTGACTAATTTCTTTGCTATTATTTTCTCTCTGAGCTGCCTTAAAAGAATCTACCACAAAATTTGGGGGATTTTTATTCTCATCTTCCACATTTAGTCCAATTGAAAAAAATAATAGTTGACATATATTTGATAAAAACAAAATCACATGATTTTAGCACATGTAGATGTTTAAAATATAACAATTATATAATTGAATTTTTTTTTCCAGGTTTATACCATAAAACGTAATATGACAATCTAATATCAGTTCATGCCTTGTGGAAACATCTTTAGCTTTATTTTTTTCCGATTAACCTTGATAGAGGCTAATGTGGTTTGCTAGTAGCAGCCAATCGTTAGCATCTTAGCCATGTGATCTAAAAAAAATAAGATAGATTAGGAGCTGCAGTAGCCAATTCAGTCATTTTCACTGTATAAGTCATTGGATGAGCTGAAAATAATCCCTGTCAGCTAAGATCTAGGTTTGTAACATCATCAAAGTTAAATATGTGTGTCCGTTATTTTTGATTTATATGAGGAAAATCTGTTATTGTTTGTAATACTTTACAAAACACAGGAGTAGAGCTGAGACAAAAACAAAGACAAAAGGACAAAACAAAGCTGGGAAACTGGGAGCTGAGATTTCTTTGGGAAGCAGAAAGTGACTGGACTGGGATCACATCGGGACATTCTTAATCATTCCATATCTGAAACTATACCAATTCTCGCCGTGAAAGAAGAAAATGTGTCTGTTAGGGCAGACTTTTCCTGTGCAGTTAAAGGTGTGCTAGATTGTAAAAAAAAAAATGTGAGAAAACTAGAACAAAAATAAGCATTTCTCTTTCAGTATTTTTACGATAATCATATGCAAATAAATTATTAAACACATCTCTAGTATTCTCTTTGATTCCTCGGTGGGTTCACTGGGCCGAACTTGCAGGTCTCCTCTGATGCAACCGCGGGATGAAAAGAGGGGAATTGCAAGTGTGTTTTACCTCCTCAGTCAGAATATCACTGAACTCATTAAGATTTAAGATTAATCAAAGCCTGGACCGTGTTGCTAGCCAATTAGCAAGACCACAGGACTGTTGTGGGGATTTTCAGTCTCTGTTGCTGCTGGAGAGGCTTCAAGGAGGTAAAGTTAATCTGGCTTTTCACCAAGTGTCAGTGTTGCTTGGATTTAATCCGCCAACCAGGACACGGAGTGGTGCAGATGAGCGAAGCCGTCACCCTGTGTTTTTATTGACCGAGGGGAAGCTTGCCCATTGAGAGGATCCAGGAGGAGGGGGGAGATCATCCCTAACCACCTAAGCCTCGCTGTTCACGCAGCAGCTACATGCTCAGCCCCAGAGAGGAGGAACCAGGATGGTGCTCATGTTCTCTAATCATCCAAGCCACTCTCACAGGATGCACAGCCACTGGGTCAACAGTTAGGCCCGTGGCATTTATCATGTCTGTCAGCGCTACCTGCTGCTGGAGAGCAGATAAATGCTTTGTGACGGCACAGCTGCTCTGTCTGCAGTGAAATCCTCAAGCTTAGAATTAACACGAGCGGGGCCAAGCTTTTAATCATGTATGTCTTTGTTTGTATTTACTATTTCCTATGAGACTTGACACAATGTCAGCGGTGAGAATCTGCATCCTGTGTACCATTAAACATCTGAAACGCTTACAGCTGCTCACCAGAGACAACATTCACAGTCCTCCATCTCACAGAAGCTTTATTATTTTTTTTCTCCACTGCTGCATCTTTGAAGATGATGCAAAATGGCAGCAAACCTGAAGGAAAATATCTCACCACTGTATTAGAGGCCATTAGTGGAGAGAAATCATCTGCGACGTGTTCTCACAGAGGTTTTAATGAGCGCGCTTGGCAGAAGGGAAACTCAAGTAGCACCCCAGCTCTTTCATCGCTGCTGGTTGCTCATCTCCAACCAGACAGTCAGCATCCAAGTCCCAGTGTCACCATATTGATCCTGATGATTATTGTGAGATTAACTGCAGCTCTGCCCTAAAACTGGACGCGGACGGTCGAGACATTACTTCCACAGGAGAGTAAAAATGCATACAAATCTGCTGGATTGGAGGTGATCTGTCAGATTTAGTTGCATCAGCTGGCGCACCCCTTTTGAATGCGCCAGCCACTCCTCTTCCAGGCTCAAAGGGCTCATTTGCCATCATGTCCAAAGTGACTTTAATGCCTCCAATTACAGAGCCAGGGTGGGGTGAGAGCAGGCAGATTTGGAGCGAGGAGGCTTGGCAGGAGAGTTTGCTACGCATCAGGGCTTTTTAACAGAGTAGTGATTTGCTGCTAGTGGTGCTGAGGCTGCTTGTGCAGGCTCATCAATGGAAAACTACCCTCTTTAAGGGGAAGGCAGGCAGCACTAAGCCTAAACTGTTAGGAGAGACACTAAAGTCTTAGGCGTTTTAACGACCTGCTACTGGCTCTGCGTTGGAGGAATTTTTGCATCTCTAAAAGGAGAGCACAGACGGAAATCAAAGTCCCTTCAAATGTCTCTTTTTTTTCATGTAAAATAGTTTCTGTTTTTAATTGAATTTACTGAAATATACAGAACATCAAAAAGTGGAGTCAAGGGTGTGAATGCAGCAAATGATGGAGAAGGAGATTGCTTAGCAGCTACAGCTGCTCTGATCATATCTCAAAGTCAAGGAAAAACTGTTGGAAATTGTTGCCTTTGACTGTATTTCTAAACTTATTTTAAGGTTAACAATATGTCAGCTGTATAGTATGATGGGATATAAATCAGAACAAAGAAACTGCTGTTAATTCGTGTCTATATAGCATAGCAGGGAGGAAGATATTTGCAATGTCATCGAAGCTGAACCTTAGCATAACCTTCAATTCTTTGCATAAAAAACAAACAAAAATGCATTGGTTATGAAACTACAGCCAGACGTGTTGAAACTCATTAAAGTAAAGACAAACAACTTCACTGATTTGAAAGAGTGTCATTGACAAGTTTATGTGATGAGATGAAATATGGTGTTGGGTTCAAAAGAATGTGATGAGATTGCTTTTGTACTTTTTTTCGGAAAGTTAAATTATGAGGCACCAATTTTTCCCAAATAACAAGTAAATGTTAAACTCATCGTAAAGGATATAGACATTATTTTAAAAGGGGGCTGATGGATGCACTAGCAGGGCAGGGTAAATTGTGGATGGAGGCCAATGTAAATCCTTGCAAACTCTTCAGAAAGGAAAGTTACAATTGAATGTCTTTAAGGTCATTAGATGAAATCATCTCATTATTTTATCTCCCTGAATCCAACGATGGGAGAGAGGAAAATCAATATCAGCAAGACAAAAAGTGATAAAAGCACAATAAAATAGAAATTTTTTTTTTCAAAATTCAATTACATTTTACCTGAACCAAAACTGCATTTCAATCTTATCTTATTAAATTTGACTTAAAGACACTGTTGATTAGACCGTCTTTAAATTAAATTAAATTTAGTTTATTTCTATAGCACCAATTCACAACACAAGTCATCTCAAGGCACTTTATAATTCACCAGATCATCCAGTCAGATTGATTCAAAGTTTTCTATCTAAGGAAAACCAGTTGATTGCATCGACTCGAATGCAATCCCTCACACTAAGCATGCTTGTAGCGACAGTGGGGAGGAAAAACTCCCTTTTAACAGGATGAAACCACCAGCAGTACCAGGCTCAGTGTGAGCGGCCATCTGCTGAGGCCGACTGGGGTTCAAGGAGACAGAAGCAGAGATGCAAAAAGCAGCTATAAAAGGCGGCCCCGTCCAGGAAACACACAGCCAGGCAGACGAGCTCCAAGGCAGCTCCTATGTCAGAGGATGAAGAGAGCACATCCAGTTAGTCACAGTCAGAGAAACAGGACTACACTGGAAAACAGGCTGATCTCCAACATCTATAAACAAAGGTGTTGATGGCAGCAGCACAGCTGATATTTCTCTCCAGGATGGAGTCACAGCCAAACAACAAGGAGAGATAAATTTAGTGCAACGCTTTCAAAGAAAAGAACAAAAAAAATTATTTCCCTCCTGATTGTTAATAATTAGTGCGTGCTTTGTCTATGTGACATTTTTAAGAGGGAAACCGAGGAGAGTTGATCAAGCAGCTTGATTCGTTCTTTTTACATTGTCGCCAACAACACAATAGTAGTCACTACATCGCTTTAAGCTGGGCACACACTGTACGTTTTTTTTGCCCTTTTCGGGCAGATTCTCCAATCAAGCAAGAATTTTTCTATTGGGCAGAGTTTCAGCTTCATCGTGCGTGGTGTAGTTTACAGGGGGTCGGAAGGGGGCAATTAGCCTCTCAGGACCACCTCCTGATCAGGAATGGTAAGGTCGGGAGAAAATCAAACATGTTTGAAATTCAATCGGACAATGTGAGGCGTTTGTGTACAAATCCTGCTGTTGAAGCAAAGCTACGCGCCCATTTAGCAGAACCTCGAGCACTCAGATATGCATACAAGGGATTGACTAGTCTGACCAGCGCTTCTCTCGCGCCGAGTTCGACGTGTGGTTTTTGGACGTGCAGTGTGAGCAGGTGATCGCGACAGTGTGAGAACATACATTGTGAGCTGGGAACTTTTTAACCCTGCGGTTTCGTTTTACAGTTTGAGCTGTAGCTATGTAACCTGACTCCGCCAGATGGATTTGCTGGATTTGCTCCGCATATCCATCTGGAATCCTTCCGTTGAAGTAATTTTGGGAAGGGGCGAAAATACTGGTTAGCTGATTGGCCTATGTTGGTGATAGACGGGCCAAATAAACCAATCAGATCAACGAAGCATATGACGTACTAACAGAGTGACGACGAAAACACAACCACAAGCCAGGCTACTCTTGCCGAAACCAGTCGGGAGAAGAGCAAAAACATCTTTTCCTCTGAGAAAAGCCTCCAGAGCAGTGTTTTGCTCTTCTTTCAGTGAAGAAATAGTCTGTAATTCCGATAAAACTTGCTCGATAGCCACGCTAACGCTAGTTACATCGGCCAAAGCCGCCATGTTCTTTAGACTGAACTGTCGCGCTTCTCGTTGCGTCACACCTCAACGCCAACGCTGATTGGACGTTCATTTGGTGAACGGCTCCAAATTTTCTTTAACGGAGAGTCTCCAGACTGACCTGTGAGTGAAACCTTGAAAGCTCGTGAGATCAGGATGGTCTCACGAGGCTAGTAGCTATGCACAACGATTGAAAATATCGCAGTGTATGCCCGGCTTAAGTTGGTAACTGTGCCTATGTGGCCTTTATGGGTTAAGTTCCCACCCCGTTGACATGTGACCTGTCTTACCCCCTGGCTCTCAACCCTATTTCTTTCCAACTGACATCCTCAGGTCTAAGGAAATTATGGAGCTCTTTTTTTCAAATATAGTGAAATTCTGACCAACCATGCAGATATGTGAGTTTAGCAAAGCAACATTCTAGTCTAAGTTCATCTTCACGAAGTGGCATGCACTTGGGATGTTTCCCAATCTGGCAGTTTAGGATGGTCGTCTATGGGTAAAAAAATGGTTTTCTTTAGATTTATGGCCTAAGAGATCAATAGACTTTGGTTGAAATTAGGCGAGATTTGGTATATCCACGTGGTTTATGAACATTTTTTGAGCTGGAAAACGAGTCAGTGACCTTATGTGGTGAGTGTGGACGTTACACAGCAGCAGTCACTGTCGCGTCTGTGTTAATAACCGAAGCCAGTAAAACCGCATTATGGAAGTATTGGTGATGGTTGTCATGTGTGGGTGGCGGGCGCGGGGAGTCCATAAGTGGGCCGGTGTAGATAGAAAAATGCAAGGGCCGAAAAGCTTTCCCAGTCCGACCCTGGCCAAGAGGATGCTGTGAAGGAGAGGTTAAGTTAGCATAATTAGAGATTAAGAGTCAGCCAGTGCTGATATTCACAGTGTGCTTAGAAACTCTGCTGTGCCGCTGTCTCACTGTTTCTTCTTTTTAATTAGGCATCCAAAATTGTTCCAGAGAAACAATTTCAAAGTGGCAGAGTTTTTTTTGTTATGCTTTATTAACAAAATATCTTCAGCAGTCTTCATTAGTTTACTTTAGATGTGTATGAATAGAGCCATCTTAGAGGTTGAGGCGACGCATTGAGTTGATGAGAGAACCTTTTTGGAAAAGTTAAAACTGAATCTTTATTTTTGACATATTCAGACCAACTTTTGAGATTTTAAGGTGGACTACATAAAGGTGTTTCTAATGACAGAAAAGCTTTAAAATTACTGTTTTTAAATGCAGAAAAATGTCAAGAAACTAAGTAATCTCTGATCGGAGTAGGTCTAGGATTTTACTTTAAATTAGAGTAGATTAAATACAATATAGACTCAAACTACCAAATAGTTTCACATGTTGTTGATGGACAAAATAGAGGGCAGGATTAAAGGTTTTGGGATAAAGATAAACTAAAAACCAACAGGGATTAATCAGAAAATGTACAAGAGAGCAGGAACAAGACAACCAAACAGGCTGGGAAATAGAGAACCCGCCTGGTAACAGAAAGACCCTGAGCAGACAAGAGATGTATTTTCCCACATCAAAAAAATCTCCATCAAAATGACAAGAAGGAAGATAGTAGAACTAAAAAGCATTTTCACCAGCTCTGTTCTTCACCACAAATTGCGAAAGTTTGGGAGGTCACACTGTTCTTCACATCATCTTTGAACTTCCTCTGCATCTAATAATAGTTAGAAAAACACTGGTTATTTACACAAAATATACCTTTAATAGTAATTAGTCATTTTAATAATTAAAAGCTTAACCTCAAGTCCCATATCTTCTCCAGTATTAATAAACATCAATTTTGTCAGATTTTCTTTTAACATGTTTTATATATCTGAAAATTATTTTCATGCTAATTAAACAAATGAGGGAAACTGACACTAATAACTGAAAACTGCATTCACTTATCAAGCCTTTTTGTATTCATACTTATAACTCCTATCCTTTTGGTTATTATGGCAATGAGAGATTTATGATGTTTTCTGTTTTAGAACAACAATGAATCAATTTTCCACCAGGCAGCTGTTCCCCTTGGCCTTATATGATGAAGCAAATCAGCTGTTGGTAAAGATTCAATAGTTGAGATTATTTATAGGGGCAAAACATTTCTAACTCAAACAAACAAAATCCTTTTTTATTGTTTGTTTTCTTTTTTTTTTGGGATAAATGAATCGGTTGGAAAACCTTTAATCTTTCATATAATATCACAGCTTGTTGAGGAAAACACAACTATGAAGCTGGTGTCTGATGATTCAAGGCTTTATAACCCATTTTTCATCAGATGAATCCAGTAGTTTTTCTGACCTCAATTCTTTTCTGACAGCTTCTCAACATAGATCAGGAATATTCTAATCATGGGAAAATGTGGGAAATAGTTAACTGAGAACCCCTGGAAAGTAAACAATGAACAATATTGGCATGACTCAGAACAGGGGGACCCAGAATTCAAGGCAAGAAAGACAGTGGGATAACTCAGGAAGCATTTATTAAGATAAATCAGAATCAGACTTATTGCCAAATAGGTTTGCACTCACAAGGAATTTGTCTTGGTGTTGATGGTGCAGACAAATTTGACATATATCGAGAATACTAGCTATATACAACATGCTATATACAATATATAGTATATAGCCATATAGTATACACACAGTAGAGTGTGCGTTACTTTAACGCATGTTACGAGTGTTAATGTAACAGGATATGAGGATCTGCAGTAGCAGGGGCAATGGTGTCTAAGGCAGGAACCTCTACAGATTAGTGACCACAGTAATCTAATGGAGGATGATTATGAACTTGTGAGTCACTAACCTTGTTTTACAGTTCAGTCTGTGCCCAGAGAATGAGAATGAGGATGATTCCAGTCGGTCGGCGGATTCTGCCAGAAAGTTTTAGACGCTGAAGCCTAGAAGGCTGCAGAGCCTGCAGGAGGTTGATCCAAGCAGGTGAAGGAAGACAGGATAATCCACAGCGTAAAGTCAAGAGGCAGATACAAGTTCAGTCCACCGTAGAATCCAACTGGAGTCCGAGGTCAGGTCAGGCAAACAGATCAGACAAGGGCAGGCAGGCTCAAAGGTCCAAATACAGAAATGGGTCAGGATCAGGCAATCAGAACATTATTAGAACCGCTAGAAAACTTTCACACCAAAGGCTCAAGAAAAATTTCGCACTGATGGCTGGTACCACGGAGTTTAAATAGGAACTGGAACAGGTGGATCTGTTGAGTGAGAATGAAAACTGGGTGGAGCTAGACAGGTGAATGGAATGATTAATTAAGCCAGTCAGCAGGGCCAAGACCAGGGTAAAGGACTAATATTTACTACATACTAGTGGTGTAAGAAAAAAATGATTCTTTCAAATATTGTAATATTTCAATAGACTATGTTTGCATCGATTCAAAATACCAATACCATGATATTTCATTTGATGATCTGGCTCGAAAAGGTCAGTTTAGGCAAACTGGGCGGGAAGTTTTCAAGAAGACGTTTCGCCTCTCATCCAAGAGGCTTCTTCAGTTCATTAGAAGATATTTATATCAATTAAAAGATAACAATATCATGACATTTCATTGCCCAATATATGTATGACGTCATCCGCGCATGCGGACTGGAATCGTAACAGGAAGCCCAGGGCACAGGTGGCTACGCTCTACCCCTTCTATTTATTTGGCTAGCTAATCTGAATCGTTCAATTCCATTTGGAGAGTGAGATCAACTGTGGTAGTAGCACTAGACATCTTCCAGGCATGTGAGTAAAACTTGCTGCAGTTCAGCGGACAGGATGAATGAATGGTAGCAGGTGCGCGCGGATGACGTCATACACACTCCGCTTTGTTTTTAAAACATATAAATATAAAAAATTTAACCGCGGATGTCTGAGGGACAGTGATTCGCCTACATGTTATGAATGCTGGCGTACCATAAAAAATACCAAAAAATTGAAAATTGTTTGCACTTTATGGTACAGGTTGTTACTGTCCTTGTGCTCTGAGGAAGTTTGTTCTTTAGTCCAGCTGATCTTTTGCAAGTGTGGATGTCCACTGAAATACGCCTCGAAATCGATTAAAACACCTTGTGCTCAATTCGATTCATGACTCATCCTTTTTTTGCATTAAATAACTCAAAGTAACTAAGTAACTTTTACTCAAATTACATTTTAAATGAAGTAATTTTGTACTTTTACTTGAGTAAATTTTGAGATGTGTAATTTTACTTTTACTCTGAGTAGAATTTAGGCAAAGTAAAGATACTTTTACTCAATTACAATTTTTTAGTACTCTTTCCACCTCTGATAAAAATATACCTTCCAATCATGATTTCAGTTCACATTCACCTCACCAGACAATGTCAGGTGCTGACGGCACAATTTGAGACAGATTTACTGTAGGAAGAACAAATGTTCTGCCCTTAATGCATCGCAATTAACCTTTACTGATTTGCAGTAGATAAAGAACTTCTTTATCTGCCTCTTATTTCAAGCAAAAATCAGACATTCACTATAAATCTTGCTTCCTTGAATCCTCACTAATAGATTATATGGAGTATTTCTTGTAACCAGATTACTGTAATCTCGTTAATGATAATCCGTAACTCCCTCACCCTGCTCTTTAACTATTGTAAAGGAAAATTGGTAGTAAAACCGCTGCTACTGCATGCAGCTGTAATCTTTGCTGAAGCTTCATATCTAGAGAAGTAAATGGGAAGAAAGAAATGTGGAGCAGTGGGAGAGCAGCAATTTTTTGCCATGAAATTATTTCTTCACATTTAATTAAAAGGGCTGCAACGCCGGAGTCCCCCTCTCTGTTGCACGCATGCCTGTACACTCACTCCTGCAATGGTAAATAATGTTTTCCAATTTTGCCTATACCTTGCAGCACTGTTGTCATAAAAAGCCTGGGGGACGAGTGATTAGCATAACAGTGCCTTTTTTTGTGCTCCGGGAGGCTTCTCCTGCTCTGTCAGCCCGTGGCTCAGGCTGTGAGTGGGATCCATTAAAATAGTCTGTGCAGCCGCCGCCATTGACAAACGGGTTTCAGTGCCCTGTCGAGTCTGAAGGGCGGGAAGCTGTGCCGCAGAAAATCTGCTAAAGCCACCATCCCCTCCCCTCTCTATCATCACCAGCCCTGATACACTGCTGCTGCTGCTGAGCCAGGGCTGCTGATCTCAAGGCCACAGCCAAAACAGGAGGAGAGAATCAGCAGGGAGAGAGCAGGGAATGAGGTCAGGAGGAAGAATGGAGAGCGAGGTGGTAAGAAGTGAGGAAATACAGAAAGGTGGGAGGATTCTATTAGCAAATCACCATCATATATTCACTTTGTGTCAAAACATGCTGATTAGTGTTAAGATGATGTAGAATACACACACACACACACACACACACACACACACACAAGGATCTTCCTCTGGTTTGACTTAAATCTTTCAGGTCATGGAAATATCTCAGAGGAAGACCTGAATAAATACACTGCTCAAAAAATAAAGGGAACACTTAAATAACACATCCTAGATCTGAATGAATGGATTATTTTTATAGAATACTCTGTTTTGTACAAAGCTGAATGTGCTGACAACAAAATAATACAAAAAAAACATTACAGGCTTATCCAACTTTGATATAATGTCTTTAAAATGGGTCAACAGGAGTTGCAGCATTGTGTGTGGCCTCCATGTGCCTGTATGACCTCCCTACAACTCTGTGCTGCTCCTGATGAGGTGGCGGATGCTCTCCTGAGAGATCTCCTCCCAAACCTGGACTAAAGCACCCGCCACTGGATTCCCGTGGGATTCCCATGGGATGGGAGTCAGTATTATTAACGATCACGTGATTGGGACGGTACAGGATTAAACATTAACGGGAGCAGAAGGGAGCGGAAGCAAACCAATAGTAACTAGAAAAAAACTAGGATCGATGCCAAAAAATAAAATAAAATAGAAAGAAAAAAAAATCCAGTACTGGCGCCACCATTTTGTAGTTTTTTTCCTTGAAGCCTACACTATAATGCGAGTCAAAAAAACTACACGACCCAAAAACCAACAGTGCTTCCTCTCTAAGTTTTTCACCCGCGCTCCAAAACAACCAAACTACGATGTTCCTCTTATATTTGGTGAATTTATGTCCGAATATTTAGCAAAAATATGTTGCGGTGCATGATGGGGTTTAGCACCTAAAGGCTAATGTTTCCTTTCTTAGGTGCATTGTTGCCAGGTTGGGATGTTTCCCAATCTGGCAGTTTAGGATGGCCGTCTGTGAGGGACCGAGATGAAAAGCATGAGTCACAAGAATTAATTCAAAAATAGGGGGTTTTATTTTTAACCCAAAAAAGACACTGTACAAAAAAATACATGGGTTCAAGTTATAAAAGAGGAAACGAAAAAGAGAAAATTGAACTCAAGCAAACTGTGCCCAAACTAACTGGCTGCATAAACAAACATAACTGATCTAACAAAGAAATGGCATACAAGGGTGTTTATACACTGTCTGATCAGACCATTAACACAATAGGGGTCATTCAAACTAAACAAGCACAAATTACAAACATTGGCAGTACAGTTAGGTTTAGCAAAAAAATAACTTATACCTTAGAAAAATGAAAACACACCAACTGCAAACAAATCCTCAGTGAAAGATGAAAAAATTAGAAAAGGAAAATTCAAATTCCCCCCCTTTAAGCTTCAGCTGATGGAACAGTCCAATTTTCCCCACCTGACTTTCACAGATCTGAACCCTGGCTGCCATCTTTGTCTGGCCAAACTACTAGGCATAAGAAACATTAGTGACCAAGACAGAAATATGAATGAGTGCAAACAAATACAGTGAACTAATTATGCGCGCTTACAAATAGAACACATGCATTTGAACTAAGAATAAAGTTTTATTGCAAACTAAAGTATGTGTTTGCATGGGTTTGGCCATCACACCGTCTATGGGTAAAAAATGTTATTCTTTAGATTTATGGCCTAAGAGATCAATAGACTTTGGTTCAAATTGGGCGAGATTTCGTATATCCAGGCGGTTTTTGAACATTTTTTGGGCTGGAGAACGTGAGTCAGTGAAATTTGGCAGCCTTGCTGATGTGGTGAGTGTGGACGTTACACAAAAACTGCCAGAGCTGAAAATCGTTCCCAGTCCAAGCCTGCTTCTGAGCCTTCTCCACATACAGCAACATGAGGTCTAGCACTGTCCTGCATAAGGAGGAACCCATGGCCAACCGCACCAGCAGATGGTCTGAAAGGCGTCTGATGATCTTGTGTTGGTACCTAATGGCAGTCATGTTACCTCTGATGAGCACATGGAGGGCTGTGGAGCCCTCCAAGGAAATGCGATCCCACACCGTTACTGACCTACTGCCAAACTGGTCATGCTGAAGGATGTTGCAGGAAGCAGGTTACTCTCCACTGTGTCTCCAGACTCTGTCACGTCTGTCACATACACTTAATTTGTCTGGGACAGGTTTTTTTTTGTAGGATAAAAAAAAAGAAAATCAAAATATTTCATTTATTAAATTGTCTTTTAGTACATTTTTATTTATTTTTTCAATTACTGATGTGAATTTCCTATTTTTTGTTAGGTTAATTAGCTTCTCTAAATTGTCCTTAGGTTTGAGTGTGTTCACATGTTTATGTGTCTCAGTGTTGCCCTGCGACAGACTGGCGACCTGTCCAGGGTATAACCCCGCCTCTCCCCCATAGCCTGAGGCCCCATAGCAGTAAATAGGCACTGCCCCCACCACGACCCTGACGGAATAAGCTGGAGAAGATAGCTGGATGGATTTTTACCTTTTCTTTAATGGGAGGGTGTGTAAACTTTCTGCCACAACTGTTTGTATTCAAACCAAACTAGCCACAAGTGAAATTGGATTTTTCCTAATTGCTAAATTACAACTGAGCTGTAAGCACATTTTTGGCTCAGTTCCTGAAGGCTATAGAGTGAATTTTGTTCCATTATTTTTGCAAGCAAACAACAGTTTCGGAAATGGAAATTTAAAATATATATTTTTATAATTTCAAATAGTTTTTTTATTATGCTTTAGAAATTGTATTTGTCGCATTTCAGTTATACAGATCACATTCTTTCACTTCAAGCCCAATTTATAAGCTCAAGTCAATTAAAATGTTCTTGCTAATGCTGATCAAGACTAATAGGACGCCATCTTCACTCCTTGCTCCCAGAATGAAGAGATTGTAATCGGGGTAAAGCAATTTGAAAAGAATGGAATATATAAAACTCAAAGTGAAAAAAGGAAATTATGCAAAGATTAAATTGAGTAAAAAAAAAAAAGTTTTTGATTAAGAAGTTTCAATTCTGGATTGCATTTTTTACATTTTTCCAATGACAATTTTTTTTTTATAAGCAAAAATAGATTTTTGCTAGTAAGTTACCATCATGGTTTCCACAATGCTGAGGCGATGCCAGATATATACTGAGGGCATAAATAAATCAAAATATTTAAATCAGATACATAAATATAAATAAATAAATGAATCATGAAAGAAGCAGAAATAACATTCATTTAATTATCTTGCACATAATTTTACCAATAAACACAATTATACTGTTAAATGCACATTAAAATAATCAAACATCCCATTGAGTTTTTACATAACATCCAAAAGGATTAATTAAATAATTAAATATAATTAAAAAAATGTTATTCAAAGACGAATAATGCAAAAAGAGGATCACCAACAAATACCAAAAACAAATTCCAGCTTTAATATTTGAAGCCGTATAAAGAACAGTAGATGGTACTTTTTATTTTCTACAATGTGCCGCCAGACTTTAGCCACTTCATCTTATAGCAAATATTTAGTTGCATTAATTTCATCACATGTTGAGATAAATCCATATTTAAAAAGCAAACATGGTCAGTGACTCCCATTTAATCCATATAAGGAAAAGATAAATGAATTAAATAAACATAACATCAAATTTTATTTCATTATTTATGTGTATAATACATGATGTAAACATTAAATACACCATTAAATTGTCAAATGCACATTTACATAAATTAATGTCCAATTAAATCATTTAAGTTACATATAAAATGATAAATTACATGATTGAATGCCCTTAAATAGTTTTTAAAATAAATTCATTTAAGAATAAATATAATTATTTAAACAAACATAGCATTAATTCATCATCTCTCTTTGGGGAGATCACCAATCTGTTCCATGTAAGGTCACATTTTTAAATATTTGGGAATCACAGCATTAATACATCACCTAAATAGAAACCCTTTAACGACACGAAGTAGGCTTAAAGTTTTTAAAGCTGCATGACATCATATTTCTGTGTACAGAAATTTAAGAACAGTATTAAAAAAAACATTCCAATTTAGCCCTGGTTGCAAATTCTGCCCCTCTGCAGAAAATCCTGTTGAAAAAATTGAAGCCATTAGTTTTTGACCAGAAGCTGCAGCTCAGTGATTCAAAGCAAACCTGAACGTCAGCCTGTGAGTGGCTGGAATGAATGACTGAGATGCTTTGACATGACCCCAAACACTCAAAAACTCTCCAACGTGTCTGAATCAAAACACTTCTGCAAAGAAGAGCGGTGAGATGCAGGTAAAAGACTCATTTCCAAGGAAACACATCCAGTTATTAGGTTAGAGGGACAATTACTTACTTAAAAAAAGGGAAAGATTGAACAGCTTTTGTCCCTTAATAAATAAAATCACTGACATTTTTTTGTGTTTTGCTCGACTTATTTATGTCTTTTTCTAACATAACTTGTTATAATCTGAAAAAATACATATCAGTTCTACAAAAAGTGCAAAAGCAGCAGAAAACTGTGGCGAACGCTTCTTCTGGACTGAAGGCTGATAAATAAAGTTCCCATTCCTTGTATGTCGTATAACATTTAAGTTTTTCAGAAGCAGTTTGCATAAAAAGACTGAAGCAGAGAAACTACAGTAGCTGCAGCTTCCTGCTTATATAACAAAACTAGCATCCAACAGTTAAGACTTCCCACTGCTTTAATTAGATGATTACTGCTGACTCAGTACGTCTGCTATGAGCAGAAGTTGATATCAGGGTCTAAAACCTTCCCCACAAAGAGTCGAGATCCTTTTCAAAATGTTTTTTTCTACATGTTCATGCTGCCTGTTTCCTGGGATATGAGGTATTTTAATCAATACAGTAACTTTGTGTTAACTTTTTCTTTTATCTCCATCAGGTTAAACGAAGCAGGCAATTACATTGAAAAAAAAAAATAAAAAATTGTTTTGCTTTTTGACTGAATGGAAAATCTAATGTCATTTTTGGTCTTTTTAACAGACGATTTCTTTCATGATATTTAGGGCTATTTGAAAAACAAACAACTGCAACAAAAAATAAAGTGTTTATCTGCAGTTTAAGACTCTTTTCATGGTTTCAAAGTACAACCTCTCTCACTACTGACTGTGTGAAGATCCACGATCAAACATACAGGTAAGGGTGCGGCAGTGGTGCAGAGGTTAAGCGTGCGACCCCTGTACAGAGGCTTTGCTCCTCAACGCAGGTGTCACAGATTTGAGTCCTGACCTGGTGGCCTTTGCTGCATGTCTTCCCCTTCTCTCTAATCCCATTTCCTGTCTATCTGCTTTCAAAGATAACAGAAAATAAGGACCACTAGAGCCTAAAAATAATCTTTAAAATAAAGTATAGCAATCTTTGTCATCCCTTGGCAATTTTAGAAACACAAAGCAGGAAGAAAATGGGAAAAAAATGCTTAACAGTAGCAAACTGCTTGTAAATGTAAACGTCTCATTCAAGCCTTGCTCATTCCATCTATCCATCCATCCATCCAATCGTCCATCCATCCATCCATCCATCCATCCAATCATCCATCCATCCATCCAATCATCCACCCATCCATCCAATCGTCCATCCATCCATCCATCCAATCATCCATCCATCCAATCATCCATCCATCCATCCAATCATCCATCCATCCATCCATCCAATCATCCATCCATCCATCCAATCATCCATCCATCCATCCATCCATCCATCCATCCAATCGTCCATCCATCCATCCATCCATCCATCCAATCGTCCATCCATCCATAGGTCCATCCATCCATCCAATCGTCCATCCATCCATCCATCCAATCGTCCATCCATCCAATCATCCATCCAATCGTCCATCCTTCCAATCGTCCATCCATCCATCTATCCATCCAATCATCCGTCCATCCATCCATCCATCCATCCAATCGTCCATCCATCCATCCATCCAATCGTCCATCCATCCATCCAACCATCCATCTAATCGTCCGTCCATCCATCCATCCATCCATCCATCCATCCATCCATCCATCCATCCATCCATCCATCCATCCATCCATCCAATCGTCCATCCATCCATAGGTCCATCCATCCATCCATCCATCCAATCGTCCATCCATCCATCCATCCATCCATCCATCCATCCATCCATCCATCCATCCATCCATCCAATTATCCAATCATCCATCCATCCATCCATCCATCCATTTTTTCCCGCTTTATCCGGGACCAGTTAAGCAGAGATGCCCAGACTTCCCGATCCACACACACCACCTCCAGCTGCTCTGGAGGAACCCCGAGGTGACACCAGGCCAGCTCAGAGACATAGTCCCTCCAGCGTGTCTTAGGCCTACCACGAGGCCTCCTCCCAATAGGACATGCCTGACCAACAGGCATCTGGAACAGATGCCCGAACCACCTCAGCTGGCTGTTTCAATGTGAAGGAGCAATGACTCTGAGTAAAGTAGGTAACTGAGCTCCTCAGCCGATCTCGAAGGGTGCGCCCAGCCACCCTGCGAAGAATACTCATTTGGGCCGCTTGTATTCAGGATCCTGTCCTTTCGTTCATTACTCAGATCTCATGACCATAAGTGAGGTTGGGAACGTAGATTGATCAATAAATCGAGAGCGTTGCCTTCTGACTCAGCTCCCTCTTAACCACGACAATCTAATACAGCGACTGTATCACTGCCGACGCTGCACCAATAAGTCTATCGATCTCCATCTGTCCCTCACTCATGAACATGACCCCACTGGTGACCGTTGCTCACTCGATTTAAAGGAAAGGTCTGGTCATATTTAGAATACAAACTTCAGAAAGAACTTTAAGTATGAGATTATTACATACTTTTCAAAGTGTTTTTAATAAGAGTAATTTTCATTTTAATGTGCTTTACTGGAGGCATCCATGTTTGTCAAAGAACACTACTGCCACCTACAGATTTGTGACGTCACGGTGCGGTATCGGCTATTATCCATATTGGTGACCACCAGTGCACTATGCGAAGCAGAGAGGGATGGATTAATGATGTGTTTTTTCTCTGGCCAGAAGTACAATGGTAAATCCTCCCTCTTCAACTTGGTCGAACAACGAAACCGTTCGTGGAGGATCAGGAATCGGAAAGATGACATAACTAATTTCTTTTCACTTTTACCAGATGTATTCCAACATCCAGCTGCCATGCACGTGGGCATTGTCAGTTTCACTATAGCTCTGGTGAATTTCAAAGGTGAAGTCCTCTGGAAATCTTCAATAATTGTTGTTGATTGCAGATGTGTCTAGTAGTTCCCATTGATTTTGCTTGTAGAGAGAGAATGGCGCTAGGCTTATCGCACCGTGACGTCACTGCCGGAAGATGGCAGGAGGGAGGGGTTACTATATTTGTGCAAAAATGGCCGCTCCTGGACTCAGTGATGGCGACAAAAATTATTATTTAAATTTTTTTACTGATTGATGCTATATTCATTAAATCGCTTGAAACGTATTCGTTTTAGGTATAAATAATAATCCATCGATTATCCCTTGCTGACGGGACTTTTCCTTTAAGAAAAGCTAACAGTGTGAGAGCCACATTCCTGGCTTTTACAATTTATTTTGCTTTTTAAATATTAAAAATATGTAAATGGTAAATGGCATGTACTTATATTACCCATTACACAGATTACAGGCATGTCTTGAAGACATAAAAACCTGGATGACTCTTAACTTTCTGCTTCTGAATGCAGACAAAACAGAAGTTATAGTCTTTGGACCAGAGTCTCTGAAAAAGAAGCTGATTAGCCAGTCACTTCATTTGGATGGGATTAAAGTGATTTCAGATAATAAAGTAAAAAATCTTGGTGTTATTTTTGATCAGGACCTGTCATTTAAATCCCAGATCAAAGAGGTTTCTAGAATTTCCTTCTTTCATCTGAGGAACATTGCAAAAATTAGAAATCTCCTGTCCAGGGGTGATGCTGAGAAACTAGTCCATGCATTTGTTACTTCAAGGCTGGACTATTGTAATTCTTTACTATCAGGAAGTCCACAAACTGTAGTTAAAAGCCTTCAGCTGATCCAAAATGCTGCAGCCAGAGTTCTGATGAAAATGAAAAAGAGAGATCATATCTCTCCTATCCTGGCTTCTCTTCATTGGCTTCCTGTTAAATCAAGAATAGAATTTAAAATCCTCCTTCTCACATATTAAGCCTTAAATGGCCAAGCTCCATCTTATATCAGAGATCTGATTGTTCCTTATGTTCCTAACAGAGCACTTCGCTCTCAATCTGCAGGTTTACTAGTGGTTCCTAGAATTTCTAAAAGTAGAATGGGAGGCAGATCTTTTAGTTATCAGGCTCCTCTCCTGTGGAACCAACTACCAGTTTTAGTCCGTGAGGCTAGTAAGGCTAGGCTTAAAACTTTCCTTTTTGATAAAGCTTATAGTTAGGGTGGCTCAGGTTATCCTGAGCTGTCTTTAAAGTTATGCTGCTATAGGCTTAGACTGCTGGAGGACATAGGGACCCCCATTTCATCATTCTGATTCATTCTCTCTCTGTTCTCCTATTCTGCAGAATCTGTTTGTTCAATCTCTAACCTTCTGCTCTCTCTGCTTTTCCTCAGAGTAGCTTTGCCTCGTCTGTTCCTGTTTGGCTGTGACGTCATCCAAGAAAGAAACATCAGCTGTGCTGCTTCCATCAACACCCTTGTTTGTAGATGTTGGAGATCGGCCTGTCTTCAGGTGTGGTCCTGTTTCTCTGGCCGTGGCTGGGTGGATGTGCTCTCTTCATCCTCTGGCATGGGAGCTGCCTTGGAGCTCGTCTGCCTGGCTGTGTGTTTCCTGGACGGGGCCGCCTTTTACAGCTGCTTTTTGTATCTCTGCTTCTGTCTCCTTGAACCCCAGTCGGCCTCGGCAGATGGCCGCTCACACTGAGCCTGGTTCTGCTGGAGGTTTCTTCCTGTTAAAAGGGAGTTTTTCCTCTCCACTGTCGCTACAAGCATGCTTAGTGTGAGGGATTGCATTCGAGTCAATGAGTTAATCAACTGGTTTTCCTTAGATAGAAAACTTTGTATCAATTTGATTGTATGATTTGGTTGAACTGTAAAGTGCCTTGAGATGACATGTGTTGTGAATTTGGCGCTATATAAATAAACTGAATTGAAAATTGAATTGAATTATATAGCGACTTTATTCAAGTCAGGAGACTTGACCAAAGCACTTTACACTACATTTATTCACCCATTCACACACACACTCACACACTGATGGTGGCAAGCTACATTGTAGCCACAGCTGCCCTGGGGCTCACTGACAGAAGCGGGGCTGCCGTACACTTGCGCCACCAGGCCCTCTGACCACCATCAGTAGACAATGCAGGTGAAGTGTCTTGCCAAAGGACACAACGACCCTGAAAGTCAGAGCCGGGGCTTGAACCGTTAAACCTTTGATTTCAGGGCAAACTCCTACATCCAACGCCACAGTCCTGTAAATGCAACCATTATTGTCCTAGTTTCCTAAATTAATCTTGTTGAGATGCATTTATTTGTATCTATGAGCTGAAAATGTCCTCAGATTTGATCTGAGAAATCTGGTCACCATAACATATGTAGGACATCATGTTCAAGTAGCCATGGATCCCTTTAAACAACATTTATTTCTACAATATTACAAAAGACTTGGCCATTCAGAACTTTACACTTTGTGGAATAAAATGTTAACTTTGCCAGAAATACAAGCGGGCATTGAGAAGGAGCTAACGATTAAAAGCTGCAAGAACTCTAGTCTGCTGCAATTCGGAGCTGGAATATCCTGACCATAAAGGAATATTCCAATCCAGCCTTGGGGTTAAAATGCAGTGAATAGTTTATTTCTGCAACACCTTTAAAAAATCCCACATGCATTAATAGTTAAAGGACAAAGGCAAAGGATGAATTTAATGACCAAAGTAGAAGAGCAGAAGGAAGAGAATGAGGAAAATACTGACAGGAGCTGTCTCTGGGTTCGTTGGGCTCTATGGTTCACTGACTGCAGACTACAGTGGAAAGAGCCAACTAAGCAGAAGTGGAAGAGGACGGCAGCAAAACTTTGCTGAAGCAAATCTTTTATCCTTTTTTCTCTTGCAATGGAGTTACATAATAAATAGGCTTCAGGTTCAGTAGAAAGCAGTGAAAGAGAATCTAAATTGGTGACTTCACAGAATTTCCCCCTTGTCAAGGTAGCCTCAATGCTTCTGCCTGGGTCAAACAGACCAGAGGAGGTATGGGCTCAGTGATACGCCAGAACTGGCCTGCTATCCTGGCATTGGAAGGCAAGTGAAAGCGGAGCCAAGCCTTTATCTCAGCCTTTTTAGGTCACCAAACATGATCCACCGCTGGCCTAAATCCACACATAAAAATCAGACAAGCATTATCGGACCAGAGCCTGTTCTGTTCAGATGGAGTCCAACTGCCGTACAGCGATGTCAACTGTTGTCCTGGTTACAACAGCTCCCAAAAGTATTCACAATCCCCTTAAACTTTGTCATAATGTAGGTAACCTGAGACTAAAGTTATTTTTTTACTGGGATTTTTTGTGACAAAACTGTAACATGCATTAATATTTTCCCCTCTGAGGCAACACCTGATTTAAGCATTGACTTAATTCACATCTAGAGACTGAAATGTTTCATTGCAGATCAGGTCAGTCTGACTTGGGCTCATTCTTATACATCAGCATGTTGTCGTCTAAACCTGTTTTACAGTCTCAGGTTCTTTGTACTGTTTCCAATATAACATTTCCCATTCTATCCTTAATATAGCTTCTTATCAACTCTCACCAGTCTCACTGTGTTCAGTAATTCATCCTCACAGTTTGATGCTGCTCTACCAGTGACCACTGTGCATTGAGTAGCATGTTGATCAGGAAGTTCAAATTTGGTTCTATCTTAAGCTCCATTTGCTGTGTCTACTATGGCTTGAAGCAAACTGGAAACCTATCCTCAGATTTATTCTATTCATAATTGTTTAAAAAGCCTTTAAAGAGTGTTTAAAGTCGTAGGGAAGTCCTATTCAAATGTCAAATCATTCTGGCTTAAACATGTATATAGATGTACTCTTTATCATACTATATATTCTTAAAATGTTTGGGGTTTTTTCTCATTATCTTATGCAGGCCAGTTAGTTATATGTCAGCCTGAACACCTAAATTCGGCCAATCATACGGTCATGGCATCTTGATTCTTTAGACACACTTAAAAATACATGTGTTCTGATGACATTTTAGCAAAAATAATTTTTATTAAAAACATAATTAATGCGCACAAATAAGGTATATAATAAGCAACTTGGGGCCCTAGGCAACTGCCTAGTATTGCCTAATGGTAAATCCCCCCTGACTTTCACGCCCACACTGCTTTATGTCTATAAAAAATCTAAAAAATTTAGCAAAACCAAAAGCCTAAAACACAAAAATAACAAATATTAGGAGGATACTAGTATTTGTCATAAAATTTGTATCACTTAAAAAGCTCTACAAAGTGACAAGATATGAACTTCTAGTCTCATTAGGAGTTTAACAAGGTTTTGAAAGTAAAACAAGCTGTCCTAAAACTGAGAGTCTCTCTGATCAAACTTATAAACACCTCAGTTTTTGGGGGGGTTGTTTGTTTGGATGACACAGATAAGCCTGCCACAGTGTTCACTGAGCTGTAGAGGCTTTGGTAGCTTCATTTAACAGAGCCAAGCTGTTTTTAGTCACCATGCAATGACAGGATACTTAGTTGCCACCTTGATTTTCCAAAGACGCCTTTCTAATAATGGTTTGCTTCTGACAAGGTAAAGCTGGGAAATTTCACAGCTGCGTTCTGCCTGTTTGAGGAGGAGGCCATGACGGCACTGCTAAGCTGCCAGGAGGTGAAACATCACAGGGAACACTGTCCTTTGTACACTTAAAAAATGGAGGAAAATGTGGCGTGATGCGGCTTGTGAAAGACCACATCTGACTGCCAGGGTGGGTTTTCAAAGCTCCAAAGCAGCAAGCTCTGTGTGAAAAGAGGTGGGGGCCAACGGAGATCATTAGCATGCATGAGAATAGCGCGGAAAGAAAGAGCAGATTATGCGTTTGTATGTTTGCTGATGAGATAGAGGGGTTTAGGTCCCTCAACCCGGTTTGAATCGCAAATCCCCACCGAGGGAGGGGAAAGGGCACGGTTGGAGAGAAGCAGGAAGAGAAAGACTTGGGCTTTTCAGTAAACCTTGAAGGGGGTGTGCTGAGGTTTTTTAAAGCAGATGTCCCAAATTGGTAAAAGAAAAGAAAAACACCAAAGGGATTGGAGGATCCTGCATGTAACTCCTGTCTTACTAAAGTTTCCGTGGAGCGTCAGCGCATATCGCACAACTGAGCTGCCAGTCAGAGTTTAGAGGATCCTTCTATTGTTATGGCCTGTGGGATGTGTTGGCAACTAGTCCGTGACTGAAAAAAAAGGCCCACTTTGGCGACCCTTCCTCTACGTGAGGACGGCCTCGCAGTCTGCTGAGAAAATGAAGAGAGACAAAGAACAAAACTGTTTCCACGCCGTCCGAGCAAAGATCCGTCTTACGGGGGCTCTGATAGCAACAGCGAAACATGTCACCTCTGCTTCGTAATTAAATGTGAAATGGCTTTTTGACAGAAATTCAACTTTATTTCCGTTTGTCTACGTCTCACACTCACATACAGGCACACAGACGCTCTCACGAAGGCTGATTCTTATCGCCTGAAACTACCTGTATATTCAAAATAAATGGCCTGCCAAGCATTTGATGGCTTGGCTAGAAATCCCAAATGCTTATACTGCCTTGGCTGCTTTCAAGTAATCATCCCCATGGTAACACCTGACACTAGCTATTCATCATGCAGCCCATATAAACTCCCGCACGCTCACAGCGAGGCGACTTCTTGCATCCACGGCTGACAAGTAGCCACACAAAGCATGTCAAAGCATGATGAAGCATTCAAAAGCAAATCTTATTAAAAGCTTTGCTGCACGTCTGCCGTTCGTGTCCAGGTACATCATGCCCCTCCATATCAACTGCCAGTCATTACAGTTAATGCGACAGGTAGAGAGGGAATTTGTTAGAATAGATCTGGGTCTAATGCGCTGCCGTGTGTTAGATCAGTCAGTCAAGATCGTTTGCCTCATCAGCTGGGAGAAAAAGAGTTCAGGTGGCATAAACAAAGGGACAAACTGGATTTTTTGGAGGGCTTTAATTCAGTTGCAGAGCTGAGAGGAATTGTTTTCATCTTTTTGTATATACTCTTAAAGTTCATGGCCCATATTTACATTTTTTTAAAGAATCCTAAGACTAAAAGTAGCTCTAAGTGACAACATTTTGGAGAAAATAAAATCAAATAGTTATTCACCAACCAAACCAGGCCTTGAAATAACCCCTAAATTGATGTTTTGGGCAGAGAGGAAGAGTTTTAGTGAAGCAAAGAGGGTCTGAGAGGATGGAGGAAACAGAGAAAGCTGATTGGTTGATTCCTCTCCTAATCAGCTGACTAAATTAAGACGGAAACTTCTGGCAATCAGGGGTGGAGTTACCATACGGCAAAACTCGGTGGCTGCCTGGGGTCCCATGTTCCTGAGGGCCCAATAAAAATCCTCATACACATATGATATGACGAAACTGAAGGCTTTCGTCTTACAGTGTGAGTTCACAGCTCACAATGGATGTTCTCACAATATGCCAAGTACATCCCGCTGCAGCCTGCGGGAAGGCAGGGCTTGACATCAAGGACAGCCATATTGGAAATGCTGACCGCTCTTGCCTATAGGCGCTGGCGAGAGAAATGGTCAAAAAAATGTGTTATGTCTCATGGTATGCCTGTCACGTGGTATGTCCTTTTTATTTTTAAATCTTTATTAAATCTTATTTACAGATGTTAAAATAACATTAGTAACAAACAGTTGAAAATAAACAACAATAAGGAATTGTTATGAAGATTTGTTTATCTATCCTCAAACCCTATCACAAACAAATGTCATAAAACGTAAATTAAATTGGTAGTACCAATTGCAATCGATTAATAAACTGTGCTCCAAAGACCTTAAATATCCAATTTTTGCAAAACCAAAAGGGATTATTTTAAAACTTTAAATGTAACTTCAACCTGGAAAGACTCACACAAAGAAAGAAGGTTTTAGAAAGTTTATTTGACAAGAAATAATCTTCTGCGCCATGTGCTTCCCCATAGACATAATATGAGTAGACCCCGCATTGGCTGCTGCGGCGCAGGAATTACGGCCGCCATATTGGGGCGGTCAACCTGCTACTCCATCCTGCTGATTCAAGCTGAACACACTAATGATGCCCCAGCACTGTGCGGCGTATTTCTGTTTAAATTGACGGACTATTGACGGCAGGGCTCGGGGGATAACTTTTCACAATTAAGATGAAAACATATCTTTACATATATCTTTATATATATCTTCATATATGTCTATTTGCTTCCCTCCCCTGTTACGTCAGCATTTCCAATATGGCTGTCCTTGATGTGGGCGGGGCTTCCCGCAGGCTGCAGCGGGATGCTTCTCCAATATGCAGCCGAGGCTCTGATACAGACATGTTCACAAGTCATTTTTTGCAAGTCCAAGTCAAGTCTCAAGTCTTGAGAAGGCCTGTCACAATTATCAATTAATCGCACAATAAATTCTAATCACTCGATTAATTAAAATAAGTTCAATAATTTGTGTGCTTGCTTATTTTTCCTTGTGTTTTCATCTTCGTCACTGAGACGGTAAAGCTTAAAGGTCGCTATTATATCTATGGAATGATCATTATCTTGAACTGGTAAATGAAAAATACAATTAAAGAAAGCACACACGCACATTATTTTCCAGTTAAATTTGCATCTTTATTTTTTTTCTTTCAAAAACAATTTTCTTAAAAATCCTTAAGGTCAACCCTATATAGTCCCACTATATAGTCCCTGCTGTACGTGGACACTTTACGCTTGTATGAGCTGAGAACAGCAAATTTGAAACAGTGCGTGCACGAGTAAAAATAGGCTTGTGCACGCCCTTGCATGCGCATTCTTCTTTTGTACAGTGGAGAGGGCGGGTCTTTAAAAAAAAAACTCACAATACCTTTAACTGCCGTGCATTACTAGAATCCAAAGCACACAAGTCAACCTGACTTTGAACTGAGCGACCTACTAAAAGCCTGAACATAAACCTCATTGAGATGCTGCAGCACGGCTCTAAAAAGGCTGTTTGTGTTGAAGCAAAGCAGTTCTCTTGACATAAGTGGGCAAAGAAATCTCCATTGGTTTACCAGACTTATTATCAGTTTTTGCAAATGCTTGATGTTTGTTATTGCTGCTCCAATAAAGCTGTCTTAATAGGTTCACCTTGGTTTAGATCAGTTTTCTCCCCCTCAATAAATGAAATCAACATTTAAAAAAGTTGCATTTTATTTTTGTGCTATCATCATCTGATATTAAATATTTTGTTTTTTTATGAAGCATTAAGACATGATCAGAGAGCAAAACTAGCAGAAACCCCCAAGGGGGCAAATACTTTTTCACAGCTCTGTTACTGTTATGTTTCTCAGCCTCACTGTGTCTCATCCATCTGTCAGTTATATGGATGTGTCTCAAACATGCCTACAGGGCACAGGGTGAAAGAGAGCAGTGAAAGGGAGGAAATATTTATGGTGTGCAGACATATAGCTCCTCTTATCACTTCTTCACCCTGTCTCTGAGGACACCTATCCAAACCTAAATGTTTATCTTGACACTGCCACTGCAGCCGTGTAGAGTAGGCCGCAGGCAGGAACGTAGGGACCCGAATAAACTTTTACTACCAGCACTGGGAAAAAAAAAAAAAAAAAAAAAAACGGCAGCGCAAGATGAGATCCTTTAGTGCAAGGTACTGAAGTTCAAATAAGGTGAGAGTAAAAGATGAAGTAAAAAAAAAAACAAACAAGCCGATGGGATCATCAGAAATAATCTGGAGCCTAACTACTGACAGTCTGATCTCAGATGAAATGTGTTTGGTTATCAGGGAACTGAAAAAGCAGAACATGAAGAGAAACCGCTCTGCAAAAATAACAGAAGAAAGCTCTGAAGTGAGAACTGGATGAAGGCAAAACAACAAGGGACACACTGGAAAAACTATCTAAAAATGAGCAAAAATGTCTTAAATTAATGGATTTACTCTTAATTTGAGTAGGTAAATGAGATGATTTGCCAATGGAATGAGTATTTTTACTCTTAAAATTAGATATTTGGATAAAATGCACTTGAAATAAGACAATGCAATTGTGTTTTCTTATTTTAAATTTAAATTGTCTTGTTCCATTGGCAACTTATCTCACTTACCTCCTCAATTCAAGAACAAATGCACTTATTTTAAGAAAAAATGACTTGTCTAGATTTCGATTTTTTTCCAGTGCAAATGGGAGCTTTTTCAAACAGCTTTTTCAAAAGTATTCGAACCCCTCAACATTTTGTTATTTATTTATTTATTTTTTGTTAAATCTGAAGCTATATTATTGCTATTTTAATACAATTGAACAGAAGATTCCAAACATTTGGACTGACGACCTCATAAAAATACATATATATAAATACAAATTAAAAAAATTAATTTTATACTATATTTATTTAATAATTTATTGTATCTTATAATTTAAATGTATATTTAATGTTACATTTAATAAATGTTACATCTACCTCCTTCAGGATAAAAGTATTTATTTCAGTAATTTGGTGTTTTTCGTCATGTATTCCTGTGGTCTTTTATCATAGGAAAACTTTACCTAAACACTTCTAGCTCCATTTCTATGGTGGTTCTCATGCAGCCGTCTTCTCAGCTCCTCCATCACCGCGTTTCACCGTCTGATTGGTGCTTTCACCATGATAGACAGTCATATCTACTAATGAGGGAGAACTGGATGAAGGCAAATAACTTTCTACCAGAGATGAAATAGTTTCTGTGGCTAAAGGCTTCCTATCCAGTGGTGGATTTAAGACATTTGGGGACTGATGGTGAAGGCAGGCATGAGGCCCTCTGAAGTAAAACAGGTTAATTATACAGATGCAGACATTTTAATACACGTGCATTATTTGTTTTCCATCCATCCATTTTCTATCATGCTTATTCCAAGAAGGGTCATGAGGGGTGCTGGTGCCTATCTCCAGCTGTCAACAGGTGAGAGGCGGGGTCCACCCTGGACAGGTCTGTCATGATTTTTCTAAGGCTTGGACCCACATGCAGCAAAGCCAAACAGAGAGACACAGTATAAAAATTCAACGGGTTTTATTGAAGTGTATATGAGTTCGGTGGCCGGAAAACTGAAAGACGAGGGGAAGACAGACTGTTAGATTCAGGCTCAGTGGGGAATTGGAGTTGTTAATCTTGAAGGACAGAATTTGTTGCCACTCACGTTTCCAGAGAAGAGGAGAAACGTAGACAGGGATTACCCAGAACTCGGACAAAGGGGAATGATGCAGCCAGTGGTTACAACTCAGTTTTCCTGTGGTACTTGAACGGGTCGTGGTGAAGATGACTCCCTTACTCAGAGAGATCTCAGCGGGCTCAAAGGTGGCTGGATCCAAACCTCCTGTTTGTACCCCAAACTGGCAAACACTCTGGCGTCGAAGTAGTGGCAACCAGCAGCTTAAGAGCAGTCCGGTGATTAGGCAACAGCTTGCAGGTGCGTGAGGAGGCGAACCGGAGCCAGGCGCCTCCTGGTGGTGGAGGGGAGAAACACAAAAGACAAGACAAACAGACAAACACAAAAACGGGGATCCTGACAAGATTGCCAGTCCATTGCAGGGCAACACAGACAAACAACCATTCATGCACACTCACACCTAAGGGGACTTAAGAGAAGCTTATTAACATAACAGTCATGTTTCTGGACTGGGAGAAGCCGGAGTACCCAGAGAGAACCCACGCATGCTCAGGGAGAACATGCAAACTCCATGCAGATAGAAGCCGGGAACATTCTTGCTGCAAGGCAGCAGTGCTACCCACTGTACCACCGAGCAGCTCCCTACACATACACATCAGGCCAAAATCCACATTTATACCCATGTGCATCTGCACTCAGAGTACTGCGACCCTCCAAAACCAAGCAGACATACAAAATGAACATAGAAGCATTAATCTATAAATCATTTTTATGTTAGAAAAGGTAATACCTCTATTAGAAAATAGTGGACCGGAAACAGTTGAGCAGACAAGCTCTGAGCCACTTTCCTGTCAAAGGGATGAAAGAGAGCATAGTTATGTCCATAGCTATGTCTATTAGAGAAACAGGACTAACCACTGAAAAACAGGCCGAACAAAAAAATTTACTAAGCTTAGGTTTAGGTTTCTCATCCAACATTTTTTGAGATTTCCTTAAGTAGAGGGGATAAACCAAAGATATTATGTTAATTTACTGACTTTAGGTTCTCTTACTTTTCTCTCATTCTCTGCATTTTATACAAAGAAGAAAAAAGGTCCAGATATAGTGTGAACTTTTTGCGTGTGTTTTTTAGAACTTTATTGCCAACAGTAGATGATCAAGTAAACAAAGAACAGTTTACAAAACATCTTAAAGAAAAGCAGTCAGGGTCCATTTACACTTTTAAGAAAATGGTTTAAATGTAAGTGTAATTTTAAGATGGTGCCTCTCTTCAGGTAAACCTTTTGTCCCAAGAAAATAGGCCCCAAATTTTATGTGTTCTAATTGCCACAGACATTTGGTTAAATCTGTAACCCAAATTGAATCAAGTGTGTTTCCGGGCTCACATGAACAATTATGCTTATCGGTCATAAAACAGTTATCAGTCATTAAGGCATGCTTTTTTGTAATCCTCTTTGCTCTAGCAGTCAAAAAAAGCAAAAGCATTTAGAGATTTTTGAGCAGAGAAGCAGATATAGTCGATGGACAACGACGAGGCCTGATGCAAGCTGTGCAACAGTGTAGAAGCTAAAAAAATCATCCCTACAGACGTTATCAAAGCATCTTAAAGACTGTCTCTCTGATGTTGGGGTTTAAAAAAATAAATTATTCCATGTCAACTAAATAATTCAACATAACTTAGTGATAACCTCATTACTCTGGTGTTCAGCAGATATGGCAATAACACAAAATCTAATATAAATCTTACAGTTTGAATGAAAACATGTGTCTGGCAAGTCTAAAATAATAAACTGAGATCATTTATAGGTTCTATATCGAGCTTTTCCTAAGCCTTAAGTCGGTTATGTACATTATTGCCTTTGGCATTGCTGAGTATTTGATCTGTTATGTAATAGTGTTTTGTTTTTTTTCCTGGAGTTTTTTTTTTCCCAACCCAGAATTAAAAGAGGATAAAAGAATTGGTGAACAGCAGGTAATAATTCCCAAAATGCTGATATGTGCATCTCCAATGTAAACAGACCTCTTATCACTTGAAAAGAAACTTGATGTGGACTTTGTGGAAGCCATTTTGTACAAGACAATACATTTGTCTTGGATGCAACGCTGCCTCTTCTTTCTCTGCATGCCATTTATTGTATTAAGTCCCCATAGAGCCGCTGCAGCACGGTATCATGGCGGTAAGGCTTCTCTTTTGGAAGTCTGAACAGAGTCTGAGCCAAAAAAAAACACATTTTCATAACTTAGACATTAGATGAAATTAGATTAGATCTTAGATTAGATTAGGAACCAAAAGACCCACTTTGTCTCAACTTTGACCTAAAAATCATCACACCATGTCCACATCATTCATCAAAGAAATTTGGAATATTTACTTTCTATATGCTGCGTAGTTAAGGTAGCTGCTTCCTGGTGGGGGCGGGCAATCACAGCTCTAGGAAGAACTTTGATGGCCACTAGTTTCCAGGACAGGAAGTGACTGTTCCCCTGAGGGCTTAATTTACACAGCCATGAATTATTGAATTAATCGCCAATTCACATCACATATCATCATAAAGCACTTTACAGAGACAATTCAGTCAGATTAGATAAAGTTTTCTATCTAAGGAAAACCCTGTGATTGCGTCAATCTCTCAAAATGGTATCGGTGCCCTATTTGTTGGTACTCGCCAATACCGATACCACCATTTTAGGGCAGTATCGGCACCCCGTCCGATACTGGTATCGGTATCGGTGCAACACTAAAAACAGTAGATATACATGATTTTGATGAAAAGACAAAATTATGTTTATCGAAAATAGTTAAAATATCGAACATAGTTAAAAGCCACCGCTTGTCATCATGATACAAAATGGCTTCCACAACATCCACATCAACTTTCTTTTCAAGTGATGAAGAGGTTTCTTTGATGAAGAGTGTTACGGCTGCAGTGTGTCTCTGCTTTTTCACCTTTTAGGGTCCTGGAGGCAGGCTTTCTGCAGGTGTTAAGTTTTTTCCCTGATTGGTGCTCTGCTGCTTTAAAAGCTGTCAGGCTGCAGCAGTCAGGAGGCTTTTTTCTCCTCTCCCTCTTCAGAACCCCAGTTGGTTTGGTTTGGACCTTATGATTGAGTTTTGTTAGGTTTGTTTTGCGTTTGTTTATTTCTAATTGGTTATGGGTTTTGTATTAATCTGTTTTGGCTTCTTATTTCAGGTAATCCTTTTTCAGGTTTTACTTAATATAATTTAATAAATTTAATTTTTCATTAACTCAGAAAATCCTTGTGTGGTCTCCATCAATGTTACCCCTCCAAACAAGCCAGGTGGACGTAACATTTTGGGGGTTTGTCCGGGATCTGAACCCGGGACCTCTCACAAGAGGTTTAACCCCAGTCGTCCTCGGCTGATGGCCGCTCACACTGAGCCTGGTTCTGCTGGAAGTTTTCTTCCTGTTAAAAGGGAGTTTTTCCTCTCCACTGTTGCTACAGTACAAGCATGCTTAGTGTGAGGGATTGCCTTTGAGTCGATGCAATCAGCTTTTCCTTAGATAGAAAACTTTGAATCAATCTGACTGGTTGATTTGACATGTGTTGTGAATTGGTGCTATATAAATAAACTGAATTGAATTGAATTCATCCAGCATGGTATAACCCACCATAACACCTTTAACCTTTGAAGATCTTCCCATTTCTACCTCACTTTCCACTGTAAGTCTTATATAAGCTGCGTTATTTTAAAATGCTGCTGTTGCCTGTATAGTTTCAAAGTAAGAAGTACATTTGACATTGGAAAAAAGCATTAGGAAGAACCCTATGTATGTAACAGTATATGACTGAAGAAAGAGTAAGCAGCAGGAGACTTTACATAACAACCTTCAGGTGTTCCAGTAATCCCCAGCTGTGGCTAAAACCAGTGACCTCCTGATGGATGTTTGACAGCTCCTTCACCACAGTGACCCCAGGCTACTAACTGATGTCAATCTGTCCAGCCATGACAGGAGAGTTTGAGTGAAAAGTTCACAATGTGCAGGAAATGCTGTGGATGAAAACAGATGCCATAAGAATACTCTTTGTTTTTGTGCTAATTAGCATCCTGCTACCCTGATCAATTCAAGGTAGCTACCTACTGCATATAATGGAACTTTGAATATGGCAGTCAAGGGAAAACGCTTCTGAATCTTTCTTTAGTTTCTGTTTTGTTGGAACCTAGCCGTCTGTTTGGCTTACTTGCAAACAAATCCCTTAGCAGCAGGAAGGCAGTAAGACAGCAATCTGGCTGCCCAATAAATCTTTTATCGCGTATATTTTGACTCGCTGGTGCAGGAAATCCCCAGGTGTATTGATGATGGCTTTCCCTCCGGGGAAGAGTTCTGTTGGAGGTTCACTGTCAGGTTTTAAAGGAGCACAGAAGACAGAAATTTGGCATAAATAATGGTATGCAGTGTCACTGCCGGTGCTACTGGAGGGAAGCCGACAGAAAGTGGGTAGTTGGTTTCTGGAAAAGCACTGGGACCAGCTTGAAAAGCTCAGCTTATGCATAACTATCTTAAAACTCACTTTTAGCTGAGATTAGCTGCCTCTGGTACATGGAAGAGCTGCTTCTTTGCTACAGTGAACAAGAAAATACCTTGTATTAGACAAAACTTAAATTTCATAAAATTGAAACTGTAATTAATGATGAGTAAACATCTATTTAATTATTGCAGCATCCCTGTGGGATCCTGCGGGGTCTTACAGGGAACAGTGCTGGTACCGTTCCTCTTCACCCTCTACACTGCAGACCTCTCCATCAACTCCCCATGCTGCCACCTCCAGATGTTCTGTGACGATTCTGCCATAGTTGGCCTCATCACAAGTGGGGAAGACTCATGATACAGATGGACAGGGTTCCCACTGGTCCTTAAAAAGTCCTTAAAGGCATTGAATTCTTCAAAATAAAACTAAGGCCTTAATTGGTATTAAAATATCTTAAATCAGTCTTTCGTCGGTCTTAAATTTTAAAACATAAAGAGCATCATTTTTATTACCATTTATTTTTGTAATCTAAATAAAACATTAAAATTGACAATTTTTTATTTTAAAAAAATAACAGCTCGCCTTTATTGGTTCCGTCCCGATAGCGGAACCAATAAAGCGTTGTTGCGGCCGGGACATTTGGGAGATGCTCCATTAACTTTTTGTCTGGAAAACATGAGCAAGTGTAAATGTAACCAAAATTGTCTCCAGCCAAGAGTTTTCTCCATGGCTAAAACCAGGGAACATACATGAGGCTCAGTGGATTTTGTGCAAGAAGTCATTCAAGCTCAGAACGATGGGAATTAAAGCAGTGGAGTCGCACATGTGAAGCACGAAACACAAAGCGTCAAAATGGAGTTACGGAGAAACAGTCGGTATTTCTCAGTTTAGTTCCACCCTTGTCTCTGCAACGCCTCCACTTATCACCAAATCAAACATGCTAAGAAAACGAGACAAAGAAAAATAGCTGCAAAAAAGACTTAGCACTGGTTATGTTGTGGCTTTAAAACTGATTTGTTTTGTTCCCTGCTAAAACAAAGTTTGTGAATTCAGTTAAATAATTGTTAAAATATATCTGTCATTTGTGTGTTTTTAGCTTTCTTCCTGTATGGGAAGCTTTTCAACATTTGAAACATTATTACAGTGGTTTATGTTAAAATAAACCTTTGGGTTAAGTTGTCACAAGCGGGTTTTTCTTGTGTTTCTTGAGAATTTGGTCTTACATTTTTATTTCAAGTGGCATTAAAAAGTCTTGAATTTAACTTGCTTTATGCTCTAGGAACCCTGGATGGAGGACCCAGAACTTTGCTGTCTGGTGCCAGCAGAACCTCCTTCTGATTAATGCAAGTAAAACCAAGGAGTTAGTGGCTGACTTTCGCAGAAGCTGATCCATCCCACTGACACTGGTGAACATCAAGGTAACAGACAATGAGATAGTGGACTCTTATAAGTACCTAGGTGTTCATCTGAATAACAAATTGGTCTGGGCTCACAACACTGACCTTCTTGTGTTTTATGGCGGTTGGCAAACAACTTTTGGTACATTACCGCCACCAACTGCTTGATTTCCTCCTTCAATACTGGCAGTAATATCGCAGATCGTCACTAGGAGGCGAGGAGTCGAGGAACCGAGATAGCGTGATGTGTAAACGGTCGTCAGAACCGAACTCGGCCTGGTTAACTGATCCGAGCTCGGACTGGTCTCGGCATGGATCGGTTTTTCAAGGGTAGTGTAAATGGGGTATAGGACTGTTGTGGCATCAGCCATCTTGTATGGAGCTGTCTGTTGGAGCAGTGGCTTATCTGTAGCTGAGAGAAAGTGGCTGGATAAGCTGATCAGGACGGCCAGCTCTGTGACTGGATGCCCTGTGGACTCTGCAGGAGGTGGGAAACAAAAGGATCCTAACTAAATTAACATCTCTGTTGGATAATGTCTCCCATCCCATGCATGAAGAACTGGAGAGCTCCTTCAGTGACAGACTGCTGCACCCTAAATGCACCAGGGAGCGTTATCATAGATCCTTCCACCCAACAGCTGGAAGAGTTTATAACTACCACTGTTCTCAAAAACCTCAAGTTACATTCATGCTGATTTTGCACAGTTTCTACCTTAGTGAGTTAAATAACATAATGCTGTCATTTTGCACATCTGTGATTTTCAAATATCCATGACTGTAAAAAAGCCCATAGCTGTATATTGGTTATTTATTCTCCAGGTATGTAGTTTTATATTGTTATAACATTTTACAGTACAGTATTTTATTGTTTATCGTTTAACCCTTCACTATTATGTCATTCTTATACACTTTTTTAAGGTCCTCATTTGTGTGATTATTTTTTCTATAATCTTCTTGCTGCTGTAAACAACAGAAATTCCCCATTGTGGGACAATAAAGAGGTTTTCTATCCTATTGTATTTTTAACATAACTAATTTGCTTTAATAAACTGTATTTTATTGCTTTGAAAAAGTATAATTTCAGTTATGTTCTGAAATGCCATATTTTTTTTGGTCAATGTCATCTGATTCCTTCAGAATAATCCCATACAGATTCACATCTTGTCAATTGAAATACAGCAAAACTCTTGACTTTCTGTAAAGTTTATTTAATAATTACGAAGTGTCAGGTAATCAAATTTGACTCTCTATACAGATACTTTGGCATGACACCAGGAGCAACCTTACCATAGACTCAGGGAAAACTGATGATGCAAAAAGCCTGTTGCAGATTATAATAATCTAGCGTCTTAAATTAACATCAACAATTAGCAAATCTGTTACAGTTAACCTATAATTTCGTCACCTGACACCTCTTATGCATGTAATAAATTTAATGCAACGAGTGAGTTTTACCCTCTGGTCATTTGACATGACGTAACACCATGTGCTATTCTTCTCCAGGTCTAATGGCAGCTGCATACGAAGCTTCAACTTTTATGAATATGGTTAAACCATTAACAAGACCACTCACAGTAAGTTGGGGTTATTTACAGATTCTGAAAGACTAAAGTCTACACTGGAAAAAATGGAAATCTAGATAAGTCATTTTTTCTTAAAATAAGTGCATTTGTTCTTGGATTGAGGAGGTAAAAGTGACATTTTGCCAATGGAACAAGATAATTTTCACTTAAAATAAGAAAACACAATTGCATTGTCTTATTTCAAGTGCATGTTGTCTAATTATCTTATTTAAGAGTAAAAATACTCATTCCATTGGCAAACTATCTCATTTACCTGCTCAAATTGAGGGTAAATACAGTTAATTTAAGAAATTTTAACTTATTTCTAGATTGTTTTTCCAGCGTAAGCTTTCCAGTGATGTTAAACTCATAATAGTAAAAATATCTTAAATTAAGTGTATTTACCCTTAACTTGAGTTGATCAATTAGATAGTTTGCCAATGGAATGAGCAGTTTTACTCTTAAAATAAGATAATTAGATAATATACCCTTGAAATAGGACAATGCAATTGTGTTTTCTTATTTTAAGTGTAAAGTGTCTTGTTCCATTGGCAAAATTACCTCCTCAATCCAAGAAAAAATGCACTTATTTTAAGAAAAAATGACTTATCTAGATTTAGATTTTTTCCAGTGTAGGAAATTGAATAAGATATCACCATTTGAATTTTTGGCCCTGTACACAGTATCTTATCTTAAGGATAAACCAACCTTCAATCTTTTCTTAAATCAAGCCTGGAGCCAGCTGTGTGGTTAAAATAAAACATTTGAAAAAAGCGGGTTTGTATAGCTTGCTGCAACACCTCCCCACCCCCAGCAGTTTTTGTCAACAGAAATAACAAGTTGGTTTTATATATATATATATATATTATATATATATATATATATATATATATATATATATATATATATATATATATATATATATATATATATATATATGAGCAGGGGCGGATTAAGAAATTTTGGCCCCCTGGGCCTGACATGGTCTTGGCCCCTCAACCCCCCGCGCGTGCGGGCGCACACACACGCACGCACTATGCAAGAAATACTGTATACTGTGAACAGACATGCACACTGTCCTGTACAGAAGAGTGCACATACTGCACACACAATATTAGGTATACCACACAGACACTGACAAGCACAGGTTTCACACAGACACAGGGGGAGGGGATAAATGGCCTAAAAATAAACATTTTGGAAAATGATTATGCCCACTTCAGTGATGGTGCATTGGGTCATTTGAGAGATATTATGTATTGGAAGTTGGTAGCTATCATGAAATAAACCCCCCACCCCACCCAAAAAACTAAATCGGACATGATTTTTGCCCCCTTTTCCTCCCTTCTATCATTAAAAATAAAATAATATCTTAGGAAAACACTTTGGCATAACAGCAGCTGTGCAGCAAATTGAGGCTCAAAGTCTGTATCTATTTGTGGTTAAGCTTGAGGAGAAGGAGAAAGGTAAAATGATAACATGCATCGGAGAGCACCACAAAGAAAGGTGTAGGCCAGTTCATGGTACAAGGGCTGCATGCAGGTCAAGATAGCCCATTTCCAAGAATGCTATAGTGGCTGGACAGGCACTGGACATGTCCTGAACTCAGTGTCAGACGTGGCTGCCGAATACTTGGATGAAGCAGCTGACAGATCTCATGCTGCCCCATCTGAAGACTGTCCTGGCCAGGCAGAGGATGGATGAGGAGACCTTCCCAATGGACCCTGTCAGTGAACAGGCTAGTAACATTGATGGCACCCCTGTGCACAACATTGGGATGGAGAGACAATGTGGCAAGGTGGACTACAAACTGAAGAAGTTGGGCACAGTGAACGCAGTCAATAGGTCAATAATTTTACAGAAGTGCCAGGAGCTTCAGAGGTTTCAAGGCAGCAGCACAAGCAAAAAGGGGGGTTGAACTCAACTGGAGTAAATTCATGAAGGCAAAATTCGAGAGTAGGGCAGATGAGAAACAAGAGATGGCTCAAAGAAAGGAGAGTAAGAGACTAGACATGCTGGACACACTGAAATCTTTTTATGGCCCCTTCACGATAGTGGGGAAGTTGAAAAGTTCCTTGTGGATGAAAGTCTGCACAAGAATGCAAAGCTGCAGAGAATGAAGCTTGAGGTTCAGTTTGCCAGAGAAAGCACCAAGCTTCTGCCTAAAGTCAATCCTATCTTCACAATCCAGGTGACACTTCCCGGAAATGGCGAAAGTGCAATTCTCCAAGTCATAATGGATACTTAGAATTTTATGGTGGTGGTAAGTATTCATGAAAATAGGTAGCCTAACATTAGTGAATGGGTGAATTCTGGAAATAACCTAAAAATCTTACACAGTGCACCTTTAAGCAAGGGGTTTCTTTCGCGCTTTCAATTTTGCAAAATCATCCACCACATCATTGAAGTCCAACTCTCTTGTCAGCTCACTCTCAATTGCCATTAGAGATAACGCATTTAATCTTTTCTGAGTCATTCTTGTGTGCAGCTCATTTTTTACTCTTGACAAAAGAGAGAATGAGCGTTCTCCCTCACAGTTACTGACCGGTAGAGTGAGAAAAATCTGAAGCGCAATGTATGTATTAGGAAACGTAGGCTGTAGTCCAAAATGTATTATTGTTTTGAGCAGTCCTGAAGGGGTCCTCTCCTCATCAGTGTTGTTGAGCTGTATAAAAGATTTGAACTGTATAAGCTCCTGTCCAAGACTTTCATTGAGGTCAGATGGGTATGATTCAGTGAGAATCTTGGCCTTGTGAAGGACTGAAGCATTGGACTCTGTATCCAAAGAGAAAAGGACACTGAACAAATTGTTCAGATGTTTGTAGGCCTCCAGACGGTGATTAAGGCTTGAACTCAGTTGATCAATAGAGGCAATAAATGTCTCTATTTGAAACAGTTGCCTTCCCTCAAGCACAACATCTGGGGATGCTGATTCATCAGCAAACTTTTTACGTTTCCTCGTCCGTTCAGCCCTGTAAGATGGGGTGCCACCCAACATGTTTAAGGCTTTCTGCTCAAAATGATCAAATAGATCTCTTTGGGAGAGAACAAAGGTGCGCAGAGATTCCAGCAATCTAACTGCTGTACCAAGGTCCATGTCTGCTTTTTGAAGTTGCAGACTTGTGGCCTGAAATCTGGACAGAACAGTGTCCCAAAAGCCTGCCATGAAGGCCATCTCAAGTGAATCCAGCTTCCGCACTAGACTGTCAGCTTCAGTTCGTGTGTCTCGTTTCTCTGTGTCATCAGTGGAAATAACCTGTAGTGCTGCTTTTATTTTACTGTAGTTCTGCCACAGTGCTTTGGTAGATTCTGCACGGCAACTCCAACGCGTGTTGGATAAAGCTTTAAGTGTGAGATCTATGTTGGAATTGCCAAATACCCTGTCCCATCGGTGTGTGGATGCAGTTGTGAAGTTGTAGATAGACTGAATCAAGTCAAAATACTTAGAGACTTCATTTCCACATCTGTCAATGCTGTTGACTCCCACCAAATTCAAAGAGTGAGCTGCACATGGAATATAGTGTATTAATGGGTTGCTTTTCTTTAAGTGAGCCTGCAACCCATTATACCTCCCTGACATGTTGCTGGCATTATCATACGCCTGCCCCCTGCAATTTGACAGCTCTAACCCTAGATTTTCCAACACAGACATGACACAGTTAGCCAAACTTTCACCTGTATGGCTAGTAATGGGCTCAAAACCCACAAAGCGTTCAACAACACTGCCCTCTTTGCTAACAAAACGGAATATGTCGGAATGTCAATTGGTCCACATGAGATAAATCTGGGGTTGAATCCACAATGATAGAGTAGTATTTGCTTGCTTGCAGCTCATCTGCTATAGCCTGTTTGGTTTTTGCACCCATCAATTCAATGAATTCCTCACAAATGGTGGAGGACAGATATGAGGTATTACCTCGACCCATCTGCCCAAACTTTCTGATGTGATCCTTTAGAAAGGGATCAAATTCAGCCAGGACCTCCAGAATACCAAGGTAGTTCCCATTGAGAGGAGACCCTAACGATTCATTTTTACCCCTAAATGCAAGGCCCCTTTCTGCAAGGAATTTAATGACTGCAACAACTCTTTGTAACACCTGCCTCCAATAGCTGCTCTCTGCCTGAAACTGTTTGAACAGGTCTGCATCAACTGTGGCACCTTTGGCGCGGTTCAAGACTGCTTGCATGCAGGTTATGTGCTCAGCACTTCGCTCATGTTCACCAAATCTTTCTGAGTGTTTCCAATCACAATAGCCTGTCACAAAAGAATGCGTTTTTGGGGAAAACAGTTTGCATGCAAAGCAGTAAACATTACCAGTAGAGGGAGAGTACATCAGCCACTCTCTTTGTACTCGTAGTCCATTGGGCAAGTGTGAAGTAAAATGTTCATTGTTTAGGCATCGGGTTTTGCCTCCTAGCCCACTGTTCCTCACAGAAGCTGGATAATGGCTGTGACGGTTGTGAAATGATTTTGCACCTCTTTGAATAAGAACTTCCTTCATTGACTCAGTGAGGGTCTCAGCCCATTAAGCGGGATCACTAGGTAGAGTTGTCACTGTAGATGGTGTTGAAGAAAGATTCAGCTCATTTTCTATGCTGTCCAGAGGTGCAGTGACCTCACATTCATCCGAGCAACTGGCTACTGCTGAATTGGTTGAATCATAAGCATCAGAAGCATTTGGTTCAGTGTCTACACTTGTAGTGGTCTCAGGATCTTGGGAGCTACATGCTAGCTCAGGTGCATTGCTAACCTTAGCTGAATTTGCAGTAGCATTTATAGAATTGCTTTCAGCAGATGTCTTTGTACTGAAGAAGCTGGAGATATTTGGAACACTCTCAAGTAAAACTGATTCCTTTTTTTTCTTTTCTTGCTGAATTTTTTTTCTAGCTCCTCCACTTAAACGTTTATGATCCATATTTCCCTTCTTTCTCTGCACATTGGCTCTTTGCCTATCACAACAGATAAACCAACTATGTGTGTGTTTGTGTGTGAGTTTGTTTGTGTGTTTATGATCGGTGCTGCTTCCTTCAAGTGTGTGAGGTGATTTAGAAAACTAGCAACCCAGCATCAACACTCCAAAGCAGAGAATAACAGCTTACTAGCATAGACAATTGAGAGCAGAGAATCAACTGATTCGTCTGATAGACAGCAGGAGAGCAGAGTGGTCAGTGATGATCGAATCAAGAAAATGTCTAAATGGCAAGGGAACAGACTGATTTGTACTGAGGAGAAAGAGAGAGAGAGCCAATTACAGTGAAATATATTCCAAAAGAGCCAAGTGACTAGCTGAAGGCAGGGACAAATGCCTTGGAGTGACCAACAAGAGTGCAAAGTACCAAATGGCAAAATGTGGGAAGACCAACAGGCAGATCTGCTTTTACCACTTATCTTCACAACCAAAAAGTCGCTAAATGATGTTTTTAGTCGCTAGCCAGGTATGGCCAAAAGACACGAAATCTAGCGGCAAAGGTGGTCAATCACACTGACAGTGAAACAAATATTTTGAAAAGATAATAATTGTACAAGTTTGTGCACTTTTTTCTTCTATCTAAATATTTTCACAAAGGACACCAAAATGTTGCTATCTGCAGGCAGCTTGCTAGCTATGATGGCAGCAACGATGTCTGCCAGACAGGAGAGAGTGGTCAGTGACGATCGAATCGAGAAAATGACAAAATGGGTCAAAGACCAAAAAGTTATTAACTGACAGCAGTGACAAATGTCAGACTGCAAACTTTTTCGAAAGAAAAGGACAAAATGGGAAGATGCTGATAGTAACAGCAAAATGGAAAATATAAGAATTTCCAAGTAATGCTCAACTCAAGTGTGTGTGTGTGTGTGTGTGTGTGTGTGTGCGTGCGTTAAACTTCTTGTTGAATGATTTCAAATTATCTCTGAGTCTGAACTGAGGGAAAGGAAACCAAATTTTGAGCAGTCTCTCACGAGTTCAAAATACCAAATGAGGAGATTCTAAAAGAACAGACCGGTTTATGAAAGACTCGATGGGGGAGGGGCACAGCTAAGAATACTTGAGTGAGATTCTGTGATCCAAATTCGAGATAGAGCTTTTTGATAATGATAATTTGTCAGAGTAAGGTTGTGTAATCAAAATTTGAGAATGAGCTTTGTCAATCAATCAAGAATATTTGCATTAAGTTCTGTGATCAAAATTCAGAAACAACCTTTAATAATTGATAAAGAATATGTGAGTGAGGTTGTGTGATCCATCCAATTTGAGAATTAGCTTTGATAATAATGATTGAGAGCCTCTGGCCCTCTGTGGATCATGGCCGCGGGGCCAATTTTGCCTGGCCCCTTGGGGCCTCTGTGGGTCGTGGCCGCGGGGCCAAGTTGGCCTGGCCCCTTGGGGCCTCTGACCCTCTATGGATCGGGGCCAAGTTGGCCTGACCCCTCGGGGCCTCTGGCCCTCTATGGATCATGGCCGCGGGGCCAAGTTGGCCTGACCCCTTAGGACCTCAGGCCCTCTGTGGGTCGTGGCCGCGGGGCCAAGTTGACCTGGCCCCTTGGGGCCTCTGGCCTTCTGTGGCTTGCGGCCACGGGGCCAAGTTGGCCTGGCCCTTTGGGGCCTCTGGCCTTCTGTGGGTCGTGGCCGCGGGGCCAAGTTGGCCTGGCCCCTTGGGGCCTCTGACCGTCTATGGATCGTGGCCGCGGGGCCAAGTTGACCTGGCCCCCTGGGGCCTCTGACCCTCTATGGATCGTGGCTGCGGGGCCAAGTTGGCCTGGCCCCTTGGGGCCTCTGACCGTCTATGGATCGTGGCCGCGGGGCCATGTTGGCCTGACCCCTTGGGGCCTCTTACCCTCTATGGATCATGGCCGCGGGGCCAAGTTGGCCTGGCCCCTTGGGGCCTCTGACCGTCTATGGATCATGGCCGCGGGGCCATGTTGGCCTGACCCCTTGGGGCCTCTTACCCTCTATGGATCATGGCCGCGGGGCCAAGTTGGCCTGACCCCTTAGGACCTCAGGCCCTCCTTGGGTCGTGGCCGCGGGGCCAAGTTGACCTGGCCCCTTGGGGCCTCTTACCCTCTATGGATCATGGCCCCTTGGGGCCTCTTACCCTCTATGGATCGTGGCCGCGGGGCCAAGTTGGCCTGGCCCCTTGGGGCCTAAGATTATTATTTTTGCAAAAGTAGTTTTGCTTGGGATCGCGGCCGCGGGTCCAAGTTGGCCTGGCCCCTTGGGGCCTCTGGCCCCCTGGGCCTGGGCCCGGTAGGCCCGGTCATTAATCCACCTATGTATATGAGAGAGAGAGAGAGAATGATTGAGTCTGATAGAAAATCTGTGGTGGCGGCTTAAGATTTGGATGATGACGCAGAGGACTTCCAAACTCAGAGAGATTAATTAATTAATCACCAATGAAAAATCATCAACATACCTGTTGAAACATAGAAAAAGTGTATAATGAATTCTAAAAACAGTTTGATTGCTGAGACCCTTCAGATAGTTTGTATTAATTATTGAGGAGGGTTTAAATTATTTAAGAGCAAAATAAGCTGAGAATAAGAAAAATACCAAAATAAACATTGGGATATGTCAATTTGAGTTCATCAAGGCAGGAACCAAACATGTTTATTCCTAAGAACAAATTTTGTTGCAGCGGCATAGCAAAATGGAGCAGTTAACTTTCAAAAGGCACCAAAATAAGTAATTAATTAATAAGTAAGTAAAAAAATGGTTAAAATAGATGAATTTCTCCTTATTCAAGAAGTTTGGTAAAATCATCTGCCAATGCAATAAAACTAAAGTACTTAGAATAATATAAACAAAACCACTGGCACAGTATAATTAATTATCTTAATTAGATAGACAAAATACTAATTTACTTACCTGCTCAAATGACAAATACAATTTTTTAAAGAAATCTTTAGCAAATTTTTGCATCATTTTTGCAACTTTTGCTGCACCCAGTGTTGCCAACTCAGCGACTTTGTCGCTATATTTAGCGAGTTTTCAGACCCCTGCAGCAACTCTTTTTCAAAACAGCGACTAGCGACAAATCTAGCGACTTTCCTGGTGTCTGCCGTGGGGCGCGTCCCGCGTCCCAACCCCGTTCTCCCTCTTCCACAGGAGTCCCTCTCAGCGCTGCAGTCAGAGCCGCAGCATGTTTACCCTCAGCTTCCAGACCGGCAGGGATTGACGCCGCAGGTTGATCACGTTGAAGTCAGCTCCCTCAGTTGCTGAACCTGCCATAGAGAGCCTTGACCAATATGACGAGGACCCACTCAAGCACAGCCTGCTTGTGTGGAGGGAAATCTTATTAGTTTGAAAAAAAAATTAACAATAATTACCATTATTTGCTCACACTGTCATTGATTCTTTGTAGCCTTTTTTTGTTACATTTAGATTGTTAATTGTTGTTGTTCAAAATGTTAATGTTTTACCATGATTTTTAAGCTCCTTAGTGGACCACAAGGGGAAAAGAAAAAGTAAAAAAAAAAAAGTTGAAAAATATATACACTATATATCATGCAAATTAGGCAATGATGTCATTTAGCGACTTCTAGCGACTTACAGCACAGCCAATAGCTACTTTCCTCACAGAGGAGTTGGCAACACTGGCTCCACCTTAAAAGTATAGAAATCAAATGACCTACAGGCCTAAATGATGCACACTGATTTAGCCTAGCAGCAGCTGGTAGATCATGTTACTATAATCTTACAAAGAGTCAGATTTTAGGGGCTTTAAATCTCACCAAGCAGGTCTCAGCCAGCAGGAACACAGATGCTCTCAAGCATCCAGAAACAGCCATCTTATCGGCGTCCTGCTCCCTGTCCACTTTGCTGCTCTGATTGGCTAAATCAGTGCTATCACTGACCCTTTCTAAACTAGATTAGACTTTGTATCTTCTAACAATTCAGCCGATAAGAGTCTCAACTCAACTGTTGTTATCTACTGTTTACTGATTCCTGCATTAGATTGAGGGTAATTTCTTTAAAATGGGATGTTTTGGGAATGCTCTCATGGGCCTAATTTAGCCCTGGGGGACCAACAGGGGATGATTACTGGTGTATGTCGTCTGCATTAATGGGAACATATTGATAGACTGCATAATGAATGGGAGTCGCTAAGCTAGCTAACATTGTTGTTGAGGCTTAAAGTGTGTTTGAGATTGATGTCTTTACTTAAGATAAATGCAGCAGTGAGGGACTTACCAGAGATTTAAGAAGCCTTATGCCTGAGGTGTTTTTACAATATGTGTGCATAGTGTATTTACTTTTCTGTTATCCCGAGCATCTGAAGTATTTTAAATACATCTTACAGGGAGAGCCATTGCTCCATTTGTTTATACACGTTCGTACCCTAGAGGTTTTCACAGGGGTTGGAGCTTATCCCAGCAGTCACTTAGTGATGGGGGAGTATGGCTTGGACTGGTCCCCGGTCCATCATGAGGCCTTAAAGGGGGTACAGAAGACAAAGAACCATACATGCACTTTTCAGAGTGGTCATTTAACCCTAAATTGTTTTATTTATTTGGGAAGAAACCAGGTGATGTAGAACCCACAGCTTAACATTGGAGCTGCTCCACAGAGCAGGTCAAGATCTGGACCCACGACCTTCATGGAAGGAAATTGTCAGATGCAACTTTTCAATCAAAGCCTTTTCATAAACCCAAATTTTACACTTTCATGGTGCTTTACAGGTTGGCAAGGGTGGATGAACTTTTGATGCTGTTGTTTTCAGAGGTGTCAAGTCTATACTGTACTCCATTACTTATTTTTCTTCCTACTTCTGACTTCCACTCATTACATTTTCACACAAGTATCTGTACTCTCTATTTCTTAGATTTTTAAAACAAAAGTCACTCGTTACTCTTGGCTTCGGTTTAATGTTTATAAATATTTATTTCACGTCATGTGCTCCATCTAATGCAGATCATTGGTAGCCTCGTGAGACCATCCTGATCTCACGAGCTTTCAAGATTTCACTCGCTAATCAGTCTGGAGACTCTCCGTTAAAGAAAATTTGGAGCCGTTCACCAAACGAACGTCCAATCAGCGTTGGCTTTGAGGCGGGTTGAGGTGTGACGCAACGAGAAGCGCGACAGTTCAGTCTAAAGAACATGGCGGCTTCAGCCGATGAAACTAGCGTTAGCGTGGCTATCGAGCAAGTTTTATCGGAATTACAGAGTATTTCTTCACTGAAAGAAGAGCAAAACACTGCTCTGGAGGCTTTTCTCAGAGGAAAAGATGTTTTTGCTCTTCTCCCGACTGGTTTCGGCAAGAGTTTGATCTATCAATTGGCTCCTCTTCGTTGTCGCTCTGTTACGTCATATGCTTTGTTGATCTGATTGGTTTATTTGGCCCGTCTATCACCAACATAGGCCAATCAGCTAATCAGTATTTTCGCCCCTTCCCAAAATTATGATGGATATGCGGAGCAAATCCATCTGGCGGAGTCAGGTTAGCATCCTTGGCCCTATCTCAAAGAATTTTTCAAAATAGTCGAAAAATTGAGCTTTCAATTCATATACAGTAGTGGCATCTGGCTGTTTTTTTAAAGGTTATTTTTGGAGCACATACTTTTTCACTTTTACTGGACTAAAGAGGTCAAGTTGATACTTCAAGTGTTTTTAAACTGCAGTATCTACAGTGGGGCAAAAAAGTATTTAGTCAGCCATCAATAGTGCAAGTTCTCCCACTTAAAAAGATGAGAGAGGCCGGTAATTTTCATCATATATATACCTCAACTATGAGAGACAAAATGAGAAAAAAAAATCCAGAAAATCACATTGTCTGATTTTTAAAGAATTTATTTGCAAAATGTGGTGGAAAATAAGTATTTGGTCAATAACAAAAGTTCATCTCAATACTTTGTTATATACCCTTTGTTGGCAATGACAGAGATCAAACGTTTTCTGTAAGTCTTCACAAGGTTTTCACACACTATTGCTGGTATTTTGGCCCATTCCTCCATACACATCTCCTCTAGAGCAGTGATGTTCTGGGGCTGTCGCTGGGCAACACGGACTTTCAACTCCCTCCAAAGATTTCCTATGGGGTTGAGATCTGGAGACTGGCTAGGCCACTCCAGGACCTTGAAATGCTTCTTACGAAGCCACTCCTTCGTTACCCGGGCGGTGTGTTTGGGATCATTGTCATGCTGAAAGACCCAGCCACGTTTCATCTTCAATGCCCTTGCTGATAGAAGGAGGTTTTCACTCAAAATTTGATGATACATGGCCCCATTCATTCTTTCCTTCACACGGATCAGTCGTCCTGGTCTCTTAGCAGAAAAACAGCCCCAAAGCATGATGTTTCCACCTCCATGCTTCACTGTAGGTATGGTGTTCTTTGGATGCAACTCAGCATTCTCTCTCCTCCAAATACGACAAGTAGAGTTTTTACCAAAAAGTTCTATTTTGGTTTCATCTGACCATATGATATTCTCCCAGTCATCGTCTGGATCATCCAAATGCTCTCTAGCAAACTTGAGACGGGCCTTGACATGTACTGGCTTAAGCAGGGGGACACGTCTGGCACTGCAGGATTTGAGTCCCTGGCGGCGTAGTGTGTTACTGATGGTAGCCTTTGTTACTTTGGTCCCAGCTCTCTGCAGGTCATTCACTAGGTCCCCCCGTGTGGTTCTGGGATTTTTACTCACCGTTCTTGCGATCATTTTGACCCCACGGGGTGAGATCTTGCGTGGAGCCCCAGATCAAGGAAGATTATCAGTGGTCTTGTATGTTTTCCATTTTCTAATAATTGATCCCACAGTTGATTTCTTCACACCAAGCTGTTTACCTATTGCAGATTCAGACTTCCCAGCCTGGTGCAGGTCTATAATTTTGTTTCGGGTGTCCTTTGACAGCTCTCTAGTTTTGGCCATGGTGGAGTTTAGAGTGTGACTGTTTGAGGTTGTGGACAGGTGTCTTTTATAATGATAACGGGTTCAAACAGGTGCCATTAATGAAGGTAACGAGTGTAGGACAGAGGAGCCTCTTACAGAAGAAGTTACAGGTCTGTGAGAGCCAGAAATCTTGCTTGTTTGTAACTGACCAAATACTTATTTTCCACCATATTTTGCAAATAAATTCTTTAAAAATCAGACAATGTGATTTTCTGGATTTTTTTTCTCTCATTTTGTCTCTCATAGTTGAGGTATATCTATCATGAAAATTACCGGCCTCTCTCATCTTTTTGAGTGGGAGAACTTGCACTATTGGTGGCTGACTAAATACTTTTTTGCCCCACTGTATACTTCTACTTAAAGGAATAGTACACCCAAAACATGATTAGCCTTCATCTTCTACTCACCCCCATGCGGAACAACACTCTGGAGTACTTTTTTGATATCTCAAATGCATCTGGAGATCTGGGAGGCTTCTTGCTGTCTGCTGACATTCAAATAATGGAGGTCTATGGCGCCCGAGGCAGAAAGGTCCATAAAAGTCCACAAAAAACGTGTCAATATTCCTCCATACTGCTCGTCCAATGTATTCCAAGTGTCCTGAGTGGGTAGCGTCCATAATTTACTCGAAACGAAGTCATTTAGAATGTTTTTAGAGCATAAACAGTAGTGTATAGGATTTCCTAAAAGCGCGCGCCTGCGAGTTCACGAGCCTACAGAAACCGCGGCAGACCAAACCAGATGAAAGTGCGCATTCAGCGTCTGCTCTTGATAATGCAAGCGTAGAAGAAGAAATTTGCTGTTTACCTGTGCAAAGAAAGATACAACGAAAGAAAAATGTCTGAGGACTTCAGTGCTGAGGAAGAGCATGAGTTCTTTGCCGAGCTGAATGCGCACTTTCATCTGGTTTGGTCTGCCGCGGTTTCCGTAGGCTCGTGAACTCGCAGGCGCGCGCTTTTAGGAAATCCTATACACTACTGTTTATGCTCTAAAAACATTCTAAATGACTTCGTTTCGATTAAATTATGGACGCTACCCACTCAGGACACTTGGAATACATTGGACGAGCAGTATGGAGGAATATTGACACGTTTTTTGTAGACTTTTATGGACCTTTCTGCCTCGGGCACCATAGACCTCCATTATTTGAATGTCAGCAGACAGCAAGAAGCCTCCCAGATCTCCAGATGCATTTGAGATATCAAAAAAGTACTCCAGAGTGTTGTTCAGCATGGGGGTGAGTAGAAAATGAAGGCTAATCATGTTTTGGGTGTACTATTCCTTTAAGCAGGGCTTGATGTTAACCATTGCCCGATCGCTCGGGGCAAGTAGTTTTTATTGTCAGGAGAGTACAAATTTTATTGCATTTGCCCACCGGGCAAGTGCAACGATCGCAAAAAAAAAAATATTTATCACTCAAAATTACTTTAAATCACCGACATTCGATGAAAATGACCCAGAAGCGTTGCCGGCGACATTTTTGTTGTTTTGTACACATTCTCGCTTGATTTGAAAAAGTCGCGTGATTTTCCACCAGATGGCGTGATTTTTTTTCCACCTAGCTGTAATTTTGATGAAGTTACCAAAACGACAAACAAGCTAGAAAGCGTTATCATATGGCAGTCTTCTGTACAGTGATGCAGGTCATACATTAAAAACTTTTTATTAAATTTTTCTCTTAGACATTGGAGAGGTGCATTTAAATGTTATAGAGCTGTTAAATTGGTGACCTGTTATGTTATTATTATTGTCTTGTTGCTGCATTTATTTTGTCAGGGAAAACTAATCCTGAGTCAGTTAAAAGTCAGGGAATTCTGAAATGATGTCAGACTGTGGAAACCCTGTATAAAATAATCATGTATAATGATTCTCTAGAAAAGTCACATTATATTAATAGTATTATCTTGTATAAACATACCGAGACTCTAAAATAAAAGTTATTCATTTGTGACATTGAGTTCTGTCTTGTGATTTATCTTAAGTTTTTAACCTGTCACGTATTGTTGTAGATTTTTAACATTACAATTATTAACATTACAAGCATGTTAACACGGTAATGTAGGCTTGAGTTCATTATCTGACGCATGCAGATACACACCAGGAACCTGGAAACTTAAAAAATACTGAATTACAAAAAACATTTAAAAAAAAAACATGTTTCATTGATATATATACAAAAATGAATATTAGGAACTATATTTATCAAACATTATACTGGGCAAGTAAAAATTGTTTCTGGGCAAGTGAAATGTGAAAGTCACTTGCCCTTTGGGCAAGCGGCAAAAATCCTTAACGTCAACCCCTGTTAAGTAACAAATATGTGAACTTTTGACACCACTGGTTGTTTTGCAGGGATATTCTCACTTGCAGCTGCGCGGCTCGTATATGTCTTATGAAAAAAGTTTGGGCCTCTTTGAAGTTTTTGTTTTATTTTCTGTTCCACGTAAAAGACTCAGATGATCACACAAAAAGCAGTTTTTCATAAATAAGATAAATTGAGAAAAGTCTTTCTTCTGCTTCCCAGGAATGCTCCACTTTCCGGTGGTCTGGTCATATAAAGTCCTGATCAAATAAAAAGAGGTTTGTTGTTCTAACATGACGATAGCAGAAAAAAGAAAAAAGCTTAACTTGTTTTGTAAACCTTGCTGTGGCTTTGTGACTGGTTGCAGTGTAAGATGCTTTAACTGCAAAAGATGGATCCGTACCGCGTCTGCAGCCAAAGCTGCATTTAGGTGAAGTGTAAATATGTGAGATAAAATTACCACTAAAGTGTTTATTCTAATCTTTTTTGTTGCACGCTAATTTAAGCTCCTGGGCTTGAACGCTCTGTAATGTTTCCCTCCCTCATAGTCTAACAACCTGCTTCATGGTTTATTAAGTATAATTTCTGGGTAAATTTCTGTTTGCGTGGTAACTTCAAGCTATAGGACTCATCTGGATGAACAGAAGGGTGGAGTAGAACCGAGCGTTTGTATCACTGCTGTAGTTTTTACCGAAGGACATCACAGACATTTCATTAAAGCTTGGTATATTTGTGCCAGCTTGAATTAAAAAGAGAAAAGGGTGGAATACATTTCAGTATGAATGAGCTTACAGTGCGAAAACCATACATATACTTTGAATAGCATGTGCCTGGGAGCTAAATGTCTCTGCAGCATAAATCCGGGCAGCTTTCAGTGACCCTGTGATTATTACAGCAGGTTTTTTTCATTGTTCTTCCTCAACAAATGTCAAATGACTGCTAGGGCAGTCTGATCAGGATCAAATTTAAATGTCTGGTACTTTGGGTTATGACCCCAAAATGTAAAATTGCTTTTAAAGAACCTGAGCTGTACTTTATAGTAGCTCTAATTAGCAACGTTAGCTGCTGCCAGATTCATTTCTGTGTGAACGACGGCCCTCTGACTCAGGGATGTAAAGTTTTTCCAAGAGATAAACCCGACTGCAGACTCTGCTTTTTAAACCTAGGTGCATATAAGTCTTGTCTAAGGGGTCCTAATTTGGCATGAAACAGTCAGGGTTTGTTAGTTTCTTTATTTTGCTTTATTCATCTCCGAGCTTCAAAGCTTAGAGAAGAAGAAAGCCGTTCTTTCCAGCTGCTAGAGATTCCCTATGTGTGGACGGCAGATAATGAGGTGGTATCTGTGAGCTCGCAGAGACGGCAGCCAAGCTGGACCGGAGCATCCATCCGCAGAGTAGCCGGTCAAAAAGGCAGAGTGGTTTTTAAATATTTTTTTTGTGAAGAACATTCTGAATTTCTTCAGGTTTAATGTCTCCATCAAAAGCAAATAAAAAAAAGAAAAAAAGGAAAGGATTAGAGCTACATAACAAAAGGTAAGTGTGGAGAGGAGTCTTTGCTAAACTCCGGAGCGCTTTTGATACTGCTCATCCTTGCCAAAACCGTAGCCATGGCAACAGTGGAGAGGGAAAGTGTGCAGCATTGATAAGAGTGCGACATGGGATGAAGGGGTTGACAGATCATTTCGGAGAAGTCTGACCCTTCTGCAGAAGGAGCGTGGCTGTGTCTCAGAAATTAATGCCGTACGCAGATGGAGTGCAGAGATTGATGGCGTCGGGGGCCGATTCTCTCTACGAGAGCAATTTAACACGTATCATACTACAAAGTGTTAACTTCAGACTCTAGTCAGGGGTATTTTCACACTGTAAATGCCTGTGACTGTGGGTCTCTTCTTCAAATACTTAAGGATTTATCTGCTCCGCCGAGCTTCCGCTGCTGCACATTGTTAGGGAAATATGCACGAAACTCGTCGGCCATGCATTTAGTGGCGCTTTAGCACAGCGCCACGGTAACGAGTGTCACACACAAATGGGCATACAGGATCAAAAGGTCCAGCTGAAAAAAAAAAAAGGAACAGGGGGACTAATATCGACACACTTAGCGAAAAGCCACAATCATTGGAAGCAGGATTTTTTGTATAAACAAGACTGGGGGAGAAAATATTCGCTGGCGATAGAAAACCAGAGGGAATTCTTTATTTCCTCTCTTCATCTCTGAACACATCAAGAATAAGGAGGAAGAAAGGAAGAGGGGGGAGCACTGTACTGTAGAAGGGGCCTCCAGCCTGCCTCAGGGGCAGCAAGCCGGATACAGCATATGATTTGACAAACAACGTGAATCTTTGCACCACTGATTCAGACAGAGTGTACTTAATTAGCAAAAATGGACACTAATTGAGCCCCAGCTGTATGTGGAGAAAAAAAAAAAAAGAGGATGTGAATCTCTGAGCACACAACCAACCCAAGAGCTCCAAGTCTCTCTCTGATCCTTCTCTCCAATCTACCCAGCCCCCCCAACACACAGGCTCCGTCTGTTCACTTACTGAGCGCAGCGGCTTGTTAGCACACTGGGAGATTTGTAAGGATAATGAAAAGTCGGGAGAGAAGCGTAAAGAAGAGGGACTTCGGGAAGCAACGTCATGTCGTGTGAGGGCTGCAGAGGTCCTAGGAAGAAAAAACAACTATTAAAATATGAAAAAAAATCCATTTCATAACCTGTGTGAGACTCACAGCCTTCCACTTCTGCCTCGTTGCAAAAAAAACAGCGAATCGTGCTGGGCGGTATTATTTCACCATGCTGTTTGGTGAGTGAGAAACGAACAGTAAATGTGATTTCAGGAGCTCTGCCAGCCTGATTAAGCTGCTGCAGCTAAATGAACACATTCTGCAAACGTGAGCGCCGACTTTACTAAAACATGCAAATAAGCTTTTTGCTATGCTAATGAAAATGTAAATATCCCCTCCGAAATATAAAAAAAAAATAAACCCTGCAGCCAGAAGGCAGAGCAGAAATGGTAAAACAGCGGCTCTGCTGATGTGCTTTTAAGCCGTTAGGAGTTGTGGGATTGTGTCCGCTCGGCAGGTTTCAGGCGCTGTGTGATTATGTTCATGTAGCGACTGGCTTTGTTCGTTCCAAGGCGAGCTTTTTGTGTTCAAACACATTCCCTTAAACAAAGAGTGGGAAAAGTATTCACACCCACTGAGCTTTTTTCCCACATTTGGCTCGTTATAAACTGCAAACTGTAAATTCTTAGAAGTTAATTTAGTATATTTTTCATTGTGTTTAATTAACTTAATAAAAATAATTTATTAATCCCAAAGGGACATTAAATGTTGCAGTAACTCATAGGTTTGTGTTTGTTTTAAATCAGCTGTTGTAGGTGTTGATAGCTGTAGGTATGAAGGATATTCTGTAGTGGTCTGTCTTGCACCGGATCTGAAGAAACCTCTGACTGAAGACGCTCTGTTGTTTATTAAAAATCTTCTGAAGAGGATGCTCACTGTTTTCCATAATTTTCTTCACTTTATGAAGAATTCTTCTTTGTGAAATAATCTCCAGAGGTTCTAGAGGAGTTAGAACAAAGTCGGCCATCTTTATTAGCTTGTTGAGCTTTTTTAGGTCGTTACCTTTAATACTGCTGCCAGAGCGGAGGATGGAAGAAGAGATCACACTCTCCACAACAGACTTAAGCCTGGTTTATGCTCAGACCAGGTCGTCTGCGTGTGGGTCGCAGTTGATGCAGATATGCACCCCCCTTCCACAGAAACTCTGGTGCACCTCCCCATAATTGTAGGTGACTGTAGACAGTGCCACAGATAGCGTCATAGGGAGGAGAGAAAGGAGGCCTCTGATTGGTCAATTCTACATCCACTCTACACTATGGCTATTTCCTGTTTTGTACTCTGTGAAGTTAGCAACTTAGTGCTAGCAGGTTCCCAATTGGACATTACACTGGGACCAAGTAGCACTAAGTTGGTGACTTAGAAACGACCCTGTCAAGGAACGCTATGGACAGCGGAAACATGCAAGAGGAGGAGAGTTTAGTGTCAGAGGTCGTGGATGAGTCTCCTCCGTCACCCATTTTTTATTTAGAGAAGGAAAGCGGGGACGAAGATGTTGTGGAAGAGGACGCCAGGGCGGCAGAAGCTTGGTTTGGTGTAGAAGGCTTCCAGCCGTACATGTTTGAGCCCTTGCCTCGCAACGCTGCCAGTTCTGTTAGCTCTACGCCTGCCGAAGACACAGACGTCCATCCCCGTGAACACTGGGACGCAACTCAATGGGAAAGGAAAGGATTCTCATTTCTTATTTCAACCGTTTGGGAGGTGGCTCAGGGCTTGTCTGTCTGGCTGTGTGTTTCCTGGATGGGGCCGCATTTTACAGTTACCTTTTGTATCTCTGCTTCTGTCTCCTTGAGCCACAGTCGGCCTCAGCAGATGGCCGCATACACTGAGCCTGGTTCTGCTGGAGGTTTCTTCCTGTTAAAAGGCAGTTTTTCCTCTCCACTGTCGCTACAACCATGCTTAGTGTGAGGGATTGCCTTCGAGTCAATGAGTCGATGCAATCAACTGGATTTCCTTAGACTTTGAATGAATTTGAATGTACAATCTTGTAAACAGTAAAGTGCCTTGACATGACATGTGTTGTGAATTAATGCTATATAAATGAACTGAATTGAACTGAAAATGTTTCACTTTCCCTCCGCATTGTAGTTTTGCATCCCTTTTATTTGGCCGGTCGCTTAGCAACCTAATAAGCTGAAGTTTGTTGTTCTGAATTAACAAAAGGGCGACCAAAGTTCAGAAGGTATGTAAATAATTTTGCTTGTAGAAAGAGATCAGGACGCTAATGGCTTTATCTTCCATCCGTCTGTCAGCCGGATTGTGCTTCATGTTGCAGGCTGAACACTTTCAGACACTCTCAGTGGTTTATCACTTTTAATACAAAACTGACAAACAAAAGCTTTATTGCAGCACAGACTGTGGGTCAAGAACAAGGTAATAATATGGTCTCCATAGGGTTTCTAAACTCTCCAAAGACATTTCTTTTAATCTTTCCTTTTCATTTCTCATGCACACACACACACACACACACATCATGTTGGAAGAAAATGACTAATGTGATCAGGTTTCTGAAAATGAATAAGTAGTAAGAAAACATTATGATGCATAACATGCTCGTGGTTATTAAATCTATTTCCCTCTCGGTGGAGGACCCCCCATCATTAATAACGTCCCATCAAACCAGTCCCAGAGCACTTAATTAAACTAACTCAGCTGTTTAAGAAGAGTTATTTATGGGGATGTTTAAAATCAGCTTGTAAAACAGATTGAATAATGGCAAAATTTGACATCAGTGTATGTTTTTTTCCTTTATTGCTAGACAATAAACAAAACAAATGCTAGCGCCTGCTAATATCTGGCTGTCTGCAGTCGAATGTCAACAGAAGTCAGTATTACCTTTGTCCAACTCTAAATTTCACACACAAAACATAGAACATTGTTGCATATACAGTTGTTTTTCTGTAGGCAATGTGAGCAGGGCTGCAAACTGGGAGATTTTTTTTCTCTTTTTGAAATATCTGATTTAATTATCTTCAATAATCGATTATGTTTTGCTTGTACTTGTACCTGCACCTTCTCTGTGTCATGGGGGCAGGAGTCCTCCAGACTTCCCTCTGTGGGGGAAGCCCAAGGTGTTCCCTGATCAGCCAGGAGACACGGTCCCTCCAGCGTGTCCTGGGTCCTCCCTTTGGTCTCTGTCTGGTTGGACATGCCGGAACACCTCCTGAGGGAGGCATTAAGGGGACATCCGAAAAAGACGTCCAAACCTCTCCTGGATGAGGAGTTCCTCATCCTATTACTGAGGGAGTGCCCAGTCACCCTGCAGAGGAAGCTCATTTCAGCTTCTGGTATGGATATTGTTATTTCGGTCATTATACAAAATAAATTCAATTCAAATCAGTTTATTTATATAGAGCCAATTCACAAAACATGTCATCTTAAGACACTTTCCAGTTCACCAGATCATCCAGTCAAACTGATTCAAAGTTTTCTATCTAAGGAAAACCAGTTGATTGCAACGACTCATTGACGCGACGGCAATCCCTCACATGAAGCATGCTTGTAGCGACAGTGGAGAGGAAAAACTGCCTTTTAACAAGAAGAAACCTCCAGCAGAACAAGGCTCAGTGTGAGCGGCCATCTGCTGAGGCCGACTGGGGTTCAAGGACACAGAAGCAGAGACAAAGGCAGCTGTAAAAGGCGGCCCCTTCCCGGAAACACACAGCCAGGCAGACGAGCTCCGAGCCAGCTCCCATGTCAGAGGATGAAGAGAGCACGTCCAGCCAGTTACAATCATGGGTGACCATAGGTAAGGGTAGGAACTACAACAACCGCTCTTTCACAATTTAGCGTCGGGACGACAGCCGCACCAATCCATCAATCGACCTGAAGGTATCAGATCTCAGATCTGAATGGGGCAAGCCAACCTCTTCCTGTCGAGGACCATGGACTCATAATTGGAGGAGCTGATCTTCATTCTGATGCTTCACACTCGGCTGTGAACTGCCCCAGCGCATGCTCTGGGCCATGGCAGGTAGGAGCCAAAACCACATCATCGGCAAAAACCAGAGACAACATCTGCTGTTCCCAGAACTAGAACCCCTCTGGCCTTTGGCTGCGCCTAGAAACCCAATCTATAACGGTTATGAACAGCATCAACTGAATTTCATTGCCAGGTAGAGACAATCTGAGTAAAATTATAAAATAAATAGATATAGAAACATACAAAATAAATAAAATTTTTAGAAAACATTAAATGTTCCAGAAAGTGTCAGTTTCCACAATATGTGGAGAAAGGAACTCCTTGGTAGAGGTCTGTGTCCTCTGAATGCTTTTTTTGTTTGATTATTTATTTTCAAATGTGAGACTGGAGAGCATTAGAGTTTAAGGCCAGGAGGCCATTTTGCCCAAAGTTTTTCTTATGTATGAGCCATGAACTAATCTTAAAGGATAGCTCCGGTCAGCAAAGAATGATTAACGGATCATTATTTATACCTATAACTAATACGTTTGCGGTGATTTAATGAATTTAGCTCTAAGCAGTAAAAAAATAAAAACAGTAATTTTTGTCGCGATCACTGAGTCCGGGAGCCGCCATTTTTGCCCAAATACAAAAGCACCTCACTTCTGACATCTTCCGGCAGTGACGTCACGGTGCGGTAAGCCTAGCGCCATTCTCCCCGCTTTACAAGCAAAATCAGTGGGAACTACTAGACACATCTGCAATCAACAACAATTATTGAAGATTTCCAGAGGACTTCACCATTGAAATTCACCAGAGCTATAGTGAAACTGACAATGCCCACGTGCATGGCAGTTAGATGTTGGAATACATCCAGTAAAAGAGAAATAAATTTCTTATTTCACCTTTCTGATTCCTGATCCTCCACAGACGGGTTGGTCGTTGAAGAGGGAGGATTTCCCATCGAACTTCTGGCCAGAGAAAAAACATGTAATATGTAGCCAACATTTGGAAGAAGAATGTTTTCAAGATGACTTGGATAATAGCGCGATGTGACAAACACCAGATACAGCACTGGGACTTGATCAACAGCCGATACCGCACTGTGACGTCACAAACCAGTAGGTGGCAGTAGTGTTCTTTGACAAACATGGATGCCTCCTGTAAAGCGCATTCAATTGAAAATAACTCTTACTTAAAAAACACTTATCATTTATTGAACAGCATGGAATAACTTTATATTTAAAGTAATTTCAGAAGTTTGTACTGTATTCTGAATGTGACATCACTTTTCTTTTAAACAAGCAGCATGAGGCCTGGATAGCTTCAGATGTTGTCCGTGTTTCTATTGTGACCTGGAAGTGCCATTAATATGTTGAATATATATGGTAGGGGCGTAAATCACATCCAACATGGTGATTCGATTCAGTATCCATTTCCTGACCCAACGATTCGATTATTTTCAATACTCAAGAATACACCACGATACGATTCGATTTGATTAATTGGTTAATTTTTTTTTTTTTTACACCTTACAGGCTAGACAATGTTTCAAATTTGAAATAAATCAATGAAAGCTATAATATCGTTATGCAGCAAATAACAGAAGTAGAAAAGTTGCATCAAAAAATCCTGCACAGAATCAGTGCAATGAGTGCAATTCAATACCTCGGCTCCAGACGTCCCCGCCCCCTCCCCATACGGCTGCACCTCTACCAAATTGTAGCTTTTCGGTTTTTATGACCAAACTCGTGAAGTTTGACCCGCTAGAAGAGCGAGGTGCGCGAGAACGCTGGGACCCATTTTCCACCTGGATCTCCGCTCTTTTTGGCCCTCATGTCCCTCCGTCGTCGGACTAAACTTGCCCCCACTTCCTCGGCCGTATCTAGACCCACAGCGTGTAGCGCAGACCACGCTTCAATATTGAGCATAATTTAAAAATGTCTGTGTCAAGCTCGCTGCAGGAGTATAAACAGGAAGCGAGGTAGGAGGGCAAAATAGGTTTAGCGCCACCGCAGCACGGGAGGGAGAATTACGTCCAGGAGCAAATGGATAAAAATAGACCGGAGGAAAAAAAACCATGAATCAATTCTCTTGCGGACGTATCGATGCATCGGATCGTCGGCTGTTGGATCGATGCATCGATACAAAACGATTATTATTTACACCCCTACATGGTGGGCCTCTCCTGGAAAGATTCTCCATTGCATTTCCTGTAGTTGTGCAAATTAGCTCTATGTGCAGTTTGATGGACTTTGACTGCTATACGGTGTGTTCAGACCGATCCTGATTGGAGAGTCGGGGGCGTGTTTGGTCCAGCACTTCAAAAACCAGAACGGAGGAGTTGGGAAATCAGAGAAGCTCAAGCCTTGTTGCTTGTTTATTGCAGAATGTGATCAAAAGGGAGTTTAATGGTGTCCAGAAAGCACTAGACTAGAACACTCCTCCCCTGAGGGGTGATATATATGTTGCCATCAGAGCAAAGATGTTCAACAATGCCAGCTGGTGGATGTGTACATTTGCATGCACTGTTAGGTGAAGATTTTTATTTAAGTGCCCTGTGACAAGAAAGGGAGGGAAAAAAAGCAAAGACAAAGATCAAGAAAAGACTGGAATCCTCCAGAGACTAAGAGGATAGAAGGCGGAGGCCTGGTGCAGCTAATTTCTCTAATGAATACTCCTTTCAGTTTGGGGAAGAAAAACTTTGTCCGCAGAAGAACAGGTGAGAGCTCCCATGAGCTTTGCGGCGCTCTAACAGCAAATCCTCCTGGTTCAGCATAAGTGTGGGGTGGCTTTCCATCCATGGGAGCAGGCTTACTCTAAATTTTGTCCAAGAAGAATGCCCAGAATAAAAAGTGGGACCAAAGCATCCTTCAGCAGCAACTTCTTCCAACAATCCAGGCACAATCTGGTGATGAACTGTGGATTTTCCAGCATGATTGAGCAGCATATAACCAGGCAAAAAAAAAAGTTAGAATAAAGAAGATTAGAGACGAGAACCCTTTTCTTTTTTAGCTCTGACATGGAAACTTCACAGATCTTTAGAATCCAAGAGCCAAAAAAAGCAGGTGGATAAACAGAAGCAAGCCAACCATTCATACAAGACTGGATCTCAATCAGTCAGGATTTATAGCACAGCAGAGACATTGCAGAAGATATGAAACAGAAGAGCCAAGATCATAAATACTGATTATTCACAGAAATCTGATGTATTTGCTAAAAAAAGGTTTGGAAGTCTATCATTAAGTATTTTCATTAAACTGTATGCCCTCAAAGTTATCTGGCTGAACACATTGCTAAATGAGCTAAGAAGGAATTGTGTCAGTTGTTTCAGAAGTTACCCATGCATTTTAATTTAGATTAATTCTGAATTAAAAAATGGTCTTACTTTAAACTACATCAGCAGCAGATGATCAAATGCTTCAGCAGGAAACTTGGATTAATCGCTCCGTGTTCAAATTGATGCTTTCCTCCAAACTTAGTTCAAAACAGATTCAACTAGTTTGAGCTATTATTGCAGAATAAAATTCAATAAAGCATTTAAATCATATTTCAGATAAGACGGCCGTGAGATTAATCAATGAACAGTTTCCTGTAGTCTCTCTTTTTTTTGCCTGATGTTGACCACAACTGGAGCATAGCCAGCAAAAACCAAAGTGCTTAGTCAGTCTGGATGGCAACGACTGGGTCTTCAGAGATAAAGTAAGAAATGATGCCATCATTTTTGATCAGGACATGCTACTTATATCCCATATTAAACAGGATTCTAGGACGTCTTTCTTGCAACTACAGCAATTTCACCAAAATAAGAGCTCCCCTTTCCTGTAGCAACTAGGGGTGTGCAACCCGCAGCTCTGTAGCCAGAAGTGGCTCTTTGGACCCTCTAGCTCCTACTGGTGTGTTCACACAGAATGTGAAACCTGCTGAAATTTGCCAATTTCTATGCTCTTCCTCATGGGGTTGCGGGGGGATGCTGATGCCTATCTCCAGCTACAGGCGAGAGGAGGGGTCCACCCTGGACAGGTCACCAGTCCATCGCAGGGCAACACGGAGGCAAACAGGACAAAAAACCATCCACACACACTCACACCTAAGGAGAATTTAGAGAAGCCAATTAACCTACAAGGCTAGGCTTAAAACTTTCAGTTTGGATAAAGGTTGTAGTTAGAGTGCCACAGGTTATCTTGAGTTATCTCTATAGTGATGCTGCTATAGGCTTAGACTTCTGGAGGACATAGAGACCCCCATTTCATCATTCTGCTTCATTCTATCTCTACTACTAGAATCTGTTAGTTGAATCTCTAACGTTCTGCTCTCTCTGCTTTTTCTCATAGTAGCTTCATCTGGTTTGTTCCTGTTTGGCTGTGAATCCATCCTGGAGAGAAATATGTTGCCATCTACACCTTTGTTCATAGATGTTCGAGATCGTCCTGTTTTTTCAGTGTAGTCCTGTTTCTCTGACTGTGATTGGCTGGATGTGCTCTCTTCATCCTCTGACATGGGAGCTGGCTGGGAGCTCGTCTGCCTGGCTGTGTGTTTCCTGGACGGATGGAGTTGGTTTACAGTTGCCTTTTGTATCTCTGCTTCTTACTGTATGTCTGTTTCTGTCTCCTTGAACCCCAGCCGCCCTCGGCAGATGGCCGCTCACACTGAGCCTGGTTCTGCTGCATGTTTCGTCCTCTTAAAAGGGAGTTTTTCCTTTCCACTGTCGCTACAAGCATTCTCAGTGTGAGGGATTGCCTTTAAGTCAATGAGTCGATGCAATCAACTGGTTTTCCTTAGATAGAAAACTTTGAATCAATTTGACTGGATGATCTGGTTGAACTGTAAAGTGCCTTGAGATGACGTGTTTTGAATTGACACTATAGAAATAAACTGAATTGAATTGAAGCAGTAGATGTTGCAAGCTTAGTGGAGCATGACGGATGCTTGAGGAAAGACAGGGAAAAATGTGGCAGTATGGGTTTTACAATTCCTCCAAATTTAGCCAGGTTTACTCTGCAGGTCCAACAGTGCTCCCACTTATTTCTCACTTCACTGTATTTGACTAATATGTGTCAGTCTTCTTGCTAAAACTGCAACCTTTGCATTACTACGCTCAGCCCCCTACATGGCGATAACACATACAACCGTTCTCTGTAGCTGCACTATTCACGTTCGGCATAAACACACCTTAATGGTAAAAAAAGAATGAGAAAGACTAACTAAAGGTTTTGAATATGGCATACTAGTATACAATCAAGTTGGAAGCTTTAGCAGGTTTTAAAAGAATTTATTAAGAATTTACCCAGCAACTTGACAAAAAAAGAACCTATTGATTGTAGATCTATTTTTGTCATCTTGGAAACCATTTTTCTATTACATAATTTTCCACAAATATAAACATCCTACACCAGAAAATCCATGCATTTTATGTTTTTCCTCATTTTAAAACCTTAAAATACAAATATTTAACAAAATAAATTGTGTTTTACCTGAAGCTCATGTAAAAATTACTGCTCTAAACCACTTTTTTATATGGCTTTTTAATTTGAAAGGTTGCAAACCACTTATCTAGAGCAAGTGTTTTTAACCCTTAAGGCTGGACTATTGTAACGCTTTAATGTACCATGAGAGACCCCCCCCCCCCCCCCCCCCCCCCCCCCACCACACACAACCAAAACTTTCAGCAGAAAGCCTTCAGCTAAGCTAAACTCTTGTTATGAGAGTTTTCTTTTTAGAAAATTAAAAGCAGATATTTTTTTTTCTCAATTGAACGGTGGCATTCGACAAAAGTCCATGAAACTTTCTTTACAGCAGGATTTTCTTTCTCAAGGTAAAATGCTATTAGCATCAAAACCTTTGACACCTATAAAAATCCTTTAGAGCTTCCAATCAAAATGTGATAATGAATTACTTTTTGTTTCCATGTGGGTGACGACAGAGATGCTATCTTCAATAGATAAGACTTTACATAAAAGGTCAAAATATGTCTCCTTTATTCAGAGTCATTTTCATTTAAAATCCTAATTTCACAAGGACTCGACAGAAAACAGTTTCAACTTCATTCTCATCTGCACACTCGCTGAGATTTTACATCTCATCACTAGGGGCTCCATTTGGAGGGGGGCAACTTTATTTATGTTTTCTTTTTCAACCTTACGTGATAATAAAAATAAAATTAGCATTCTGATTAACTGCTGCCGTCTTTATTTACCATGTTGTCTCCTTTTCATATGTCAAGGCAGAATAACCTGCAACAGTCTGTTTTTTTTATCTCACCACATAAAATGCATTAAAAGTAAATATTTGCATTGCATACATGAGAGTTCTGCCCTTTTGTCACTAAGTGGAATGCAATTTATCCTGTAGAACAAAAACTTGTAAATTTACAGATTTAATTGGAGCTGTTTTTTTATTGGCTTCTTGTTAAAACAGAATAGAACTTAGAATTATTCTATTAATCTAATATCTCTATCAAGCTCCATCATAATTCCTTGAATTTCTAAAAGTAGAATGCGAGGCAGATATTTTAAACTACTAAGCTGCAGCTGCAGATATATACCGCCCTGATTAACACTGTGTAGGTTCTGACTCCGACAATCCTGGAAAGGATTCCCGCTGCTCTTGAAGCTTTTTTTAAATTAAAGTTTACTCTGTTTGTCTGTTGTCTGCTTTTAGTTATTATGTTCTCTGTTTTATCTCCTTCTCATCTCATACTGGTATGGAAGCAGACTTCTATGAGTTACTGTATATATTTTGTGTTGTCTATTTTTACTGTTTTGATGTATTCTCTGTCTTTTCATGCACTCTTTCCCCTTAGTTCTTATCCCTTTTTATTTTTCTCCTCCCTTTCCATTTCCATTGTATTTATTCTCTCCAAATAATGTCCAATAAAGGATAATATACTGTACAAATATCAAGCAGAACCTTATGGCAACAGTCCTACTGGTCTGCTTATAAAAGCAAAGCTGTTGGGCTATCAGCTAGCTGTTGGACACCAAATCCCAGAGCGATATTAGCTTAACAGTACACACACATTAAAAGTTAGAAGTTTCCTCTTCTGTGGAACCAACTACCAGTTTTAATCTAATCCAAACCTTGCAAACTCTTCAGGAAAGTATAATAGCAGCAGGTTGACTTTAACCACTTTGCTGCTCGGGCCTTAAGATAAATATACAGAGACTAAGGCTATTGTATGAAGTCAGTTTTGTTCCAATATTGTTAAAAGTAAGGAACACAATCTAAATTGGAAGTTTACAATAAGTAAAATCCAAAACTTTTAAAAACATTTTAACCAAAAAAAAAAAGGTTTTGAGAGTAACTTCACTGCTTTCTAAAGCTTTTTTTCCCCAGATGATATTTATTTAATTTACAGATTTTATATTTTCAATATGTTTTATTTTTCCTTATTTTATATGTGATTTTTTTCCACATTACAGATCAGATTCTCTTCAATTCAATCCCCACACAGACACTCCCTCTTGACGTTTACATTGACCAAAACAATGCTGTTACCAACATCCATCCAGACCGATAGAAATACATCTTCACTGCAAAGGAAACTCTGCATTTGTAAAATCTAAGTTTCATTTCTGTATTTCACTTTTTTTGTTGTTTAAATTTCCATTTACAAAAACACATTCTTTACCTGCAACTTCATTGGAATAAATGTAGCCTCATAGGTTTACCTATAAATGTATCTGACTGTTGTTTTGTAACTACATTACAGACAGAGGTGTCAAGTAACGAAGTACAAATACTTTGTTACTGTACTTAAGTACACTTTTTAGGTATCTATACTTTACTCCATTACTTATTTTTCTTCCTACTTCTGACTTCTACTCATTACTCTGTACTTTCTATTCCTTACATTTTTCAAACAAATGTTACTCGTTACTCTTGGCTTCGGTTTAATGTTTATGAATATTTATTTCCCGTCATGTGCTCCATCCAATGCAGATCATTGGCTCCATCCACATCTAGTGAAAACTAGTGTGATTGGATGAGTCATATAACGCAAACACTCATTAGTTAGCTAAAGGAAATCATCAGAAGCAAGCAGGTGTTCTTCAAACTGCAAACGTGAATTGTCTATGCCATGCTACAATGTTGGATTCAGAAAAATGTTGAAATGTCTGAAAGGTCGGACACAGGCGAGAGCGTATCGGGAGACGGAGACCAACGAGACCTCCCTCATCCTTGGCCCTATCTCAATGAAATTTTCGTAATAGTCGTAAAATTGAGCTTTCAGTTCATATAGTGGCATCTGGCTGTTTTTTTTTATGTTACTTTATACTTTTATACTTTAAGTAGTTTTTGGAGCACATACTTTTTCACTTTTACTTGAGTAACAAGGTCGAGTTGATACTTCAACTTTTACCAGAGTGTTTTTAAACTGCAGTATCTGTACTTCTACTTAAGTAACAAATGTGTGTACATTTGACACCACTGGTTAGAGATCGAAAGCATCCTATAATTACAAAAAGACAAAGTTGAACCTTGTTGAGAGGCTGCCAAGGGGGCTGACGGTGAGATCAGTCTCTTGTATTTACATAACTGATGGGAAGATTAAAGCTTTGGAAAGACTTACCCTGTATCCAGAACCGAATCTGACAGAAAATCTTTGGGATCGTCTAAAGAAGGCATTAGACAAGAGATGTCCTCAGAAATCTGACAGTGAATATTGTCAAGCCAAGATGTTGTCAAAAGATGCTGAGAGACTCCTTCCAGTGAAGACAGAATGGTAAAATTGAATCAAAAGCTGCTCCAACAAAATGCGAGTTTAAGTCAGTACACACTTATGCAACCAGGTTATTGCATTTTATACTTCTTTTTTTGTATTGTTTTGTTATTTCTTCTCCTACCAACAGATTAGTTTTTTGATTTCCCAGGTGATTTGAACAGGATACATGCCTCAGTATTTTTTGAAAAAGAAAAAAAAAGACTAATCAGGAGTTCATTTTTTACATCCCAGAGATGATATGTTATGCTCTGATCTGATGTTTGCAGATTTGCCCTCTTCCAGTAAAGATTTGATTGCAGGCATGGAGTGTAGATTTCATATCCTGACGCTTATAGCCTCATGCTGTGTTTCTCATTTCTGAGACGAGTCACTGCAAAGCAATGAAAGTATGTTCATGGGTGATCTCCGTCCTATTTTTGCACATACAGCACCTTGTAATAGTGTTCAGGCACCCTAAAGTCAGCTGTTCTGTGAAGGCCTTTAAAGGTCCGTTAGAGATTATTGGTGAACAAAACGGTACCATAAAGACCAAGAAACACAGCAGAGGGGTAAGGAAGACAGTTTTGGAGATTCTTCCACAGAGTTGCCAAAAGTTACACACACTCCTTACTTAAGCAAAGTACAGATACTTGTGTAAAAAAAGATTGATGAAAATACTGATTCAACCAATTTACTTAGGTAAAAATAAAAAAAACACATTTTTAAATTGTACTTAAAGCTACAGTGTGTAATAATTACAGGGATATACAGTCAGAAATGTAATATATTATACATAACTATGTTATTTATCATCATCTACGAGCTCAGCCTCTTAACCTTAATTTTTGCGTTGCCTTAGAATTCGTTATTTATAATTACATAGGAGCGGGTCTCGCAGCCATGGAGGCAGACATCTTTGCGCTACGGCAGCGCAGAGCCAACAAACTAGCGATTGTGAGATCGCCCATTACGCTCGAAAGTAACTACGGCAAGTTGAGAGAGATGAACTGAGACGGTACTGAACACACAGACTAATGAAATACTATCTGTAAAATTATCTATGTAAACAAACCTCATCACTTGAGAAGGTAGGTGATGCGGACGTCGAGGAAGACATTTTGTCCCGTAACGCTCGCCGTACTGTTGGGGGGGAGAAGCGGTGGGGGGGAGATGTTCATGTTGCTGCGGTCTGCAGTCTGGACGTTAGATGTCGCTGAAAATTACACACTGTAGCTTTAAAGAGGCATTACAGAGTTTAGTAATGATAGAGCCATCTGTGGCAAAAATATGGAACTGCAGCACCCTTCTGCAGGTTTTTCAAGGGGTTTTTTTTTTATGTGGAGTTGCCATTGGTGGCTGAATTGAGCTGGATGTTGATAACTTTGATTTTTTTTGCTTGATCAGTGCGGGAACTTCTTACCTAAAGTACATTCAGGAAAAATAGGCTACAGGCTAATAGACGCATTAGCTCTCAAGTACTGAGGTGTGAGTCTGCTCATCAGACAATGTTTAAGTCATAAATAGTCAAATAAAAAGGCTTATTAAAAGATATTTTCTGTAAAAACTCATAAAATGTCTCTAAAAAAAAGAGAAATTATGTTTAGCTTTAAATGATACAAAATAACTTTATAACACTTTGTTCTTAAAGGTCCTATATCTTGCATTTTTTAAGTCATTAAAATTTACCTTTGCTTAATTAAATGTAAAAATAATGTATTTATATAAAGTCAGACTGTTGCCAGCACTGCACACACATAAATACTCATACAAGCAGTTTAATTCAAAAAACACGGGTAAACTATACTTCACTCTCATTTTAAACATTTTATGCATAAAAATTTAACACCATGAGGCCCCTAATATGTCACATGTCCATCCCCTTTTTCTTAGATCCTACCTGGACCCGTTTCTGTACGCTATTGCCATCTTTTGTCACTTTGATGATGGTACCAATCTAGAAAGTAAACTTTCTATGATTTTGCAACATCAGCAAAGTCATTTTAAAGTGGTAGCTGTTCTCTCAAAGAGTAAACTAACTTTAGCTTCACTGTTAATATGGAGGAAAATGAGTCCAACAGCACCAGTCCCATAGAATGGCTCCAGGCTGTTCCTCCTCTACCTTCTAGTAGGTTTCTTATGGCTGATAATATGTATTTTATGATTAATAACAGCCATTTTGGCCTTCCTGTAAAACCGTAACTTTTTTTTACCACTACTTACCTTTTTAGCTACTTTATATATAATGTACCTATTAAAGAAATAACAACTACATTTTAAAGTTTTACTTTGAATGAATTCAACATGTTTCAGTATCACAGACTTAATATGGTGATTAAAATCAACTCAGTTGACGGGATATGAGATTTTTTTGTTTTTGGTTTGCGAGATGCAGATATTTTTTTGTACTGTTTTTAGAATTACATATACGGTAAATAGATTAATCAAGGAGGCACAATCTGAAGCCATTCTATGCGACTGATAACCGCTAATAACAGCCATTTATTGGGACGATAACATCCAAAGCGGCTGCAAACAGCCACTTAGTATTTACTGTGTGATGGAAGACAGAATGAACATGTTAGAACAATAGTTTTATAGTTTATCCTCACCTGCTGGGAGATGATTTCACCTAAATAGATACATTAATCCACTACCATTCAGGCAATAGACTAGTTTTCCCTGTAATGTTAAATGTGGTACAGCAGTATATGGCAGGCTGTTTAGACATGTATTAGTTTGACTCAATATGTATTTCACATATCTAAAAAAAATGTCCTAATCAAAAAGACCATTTAAAACAACATTACATTCCTCTTATCTAGAATAAACATTGTGGATGTCTAGAAATGTGTTATAATACTCCATATTTATATTTTTACAGGTCATAATTTGTATTATATTGAATATGAAGAAATGAATTTCATATATCATAAATGCATATTCATTAAAGCTAATAAATGTCAAAACAGCCACTTAAAATGTGTAAACCAAGGGTCTCAATCTGGTTCCAGAAAGCGCCGTGTGGCTGCAGGTTGTCTTTCCAACCAAGCAATAGCACACCAGACTCTATTCATCTCAAGTGAGTCCACTCGGCCTTGGCAGAATGTCACTCACACTGAGCCTGGTTCTGCTGTTGGCTTCTTTCTGTTAACAATATGTTTTTCCTCTCCACTATTGCTGCATGCATATGAGCAGTGTTGGGGAGTAACGGATTACATGTAACAGCGTCACGTAATTTAATTACAAAAAAAGAGTAACTGTAATTCGTTACAGTTACAATGAGAAAATATGTAATTCAGTTACAGTTACTTCCAAAAATATTAAGAATTACAAATTTAGTTAATTTTTTTAAAAAATATAAAGAAAAACCTTTGCAAAATATGTAATGATATTTTTATTGCTTCGTGCCCTGTATTGCCGTTTCCCGCTACGGCTCCTTGTCTCTATTATATTTGCCACTCTGATGATCCATCCTGTGCTGGTGGAGCCTCCTTGAGGAACAGCAAGCGAGCGGACGGTTCTATTTCAGCTCAAGCAGCGCATCAAAAATGACAGCCTTCCAGCACTGGAAATTTAAGGAGCATTTCATTAACATCTGTGAAAATGGCTCAAATTTAACCGTGCAGTGCAAGAAGTGTTTGCCGGCTATCAAGAACTTGTCCACGTCGAAGCAATCTATGTCAAACCTGAGGAAACATTTAGAGGTAAGTGCAACTCACTGATAGACGAAGCATCTCTTCTTGTGGACATCCTGTGATTGCCTGTCAGCATTTCCCTCTCAGCTTAGTGCTTTTTTAAGGTTCACATTCAGTTCTCAAAAATTAAATGTTGAACATGGGTCAATACTCATTAAAACCTTAAAGTAATCAAAAAGTAATCAAAAGTAATTAGTTACATTACTTTTAGAAAGTAATCGAAAAAGTTAGAGTCAAAGACACAATGCAAGAGACTGTCTATTGTCTATACGTGATCATGCATTTAGAGCGGATCCGGCAAAATCAATGACTCGGTACAATAGTGTGATTTTCCTTAGATGGGACATTTTTAATCATGATCTGATTGAATTGTCTTTGTAAAGTGAGTAAATAACTTGTGGTGTAAATGGGCGACATAAAAATGACTGAATTAGAGCTAAACAAATACATTTCTCTAAAGAGGGCTCAGAGTACAGTAACACAGTATTCATCCTTAGTTACTTGACACCTCTGAGTTTGCAGGAAAGTGAGGTTACAAAACGATATCATAAACATTGCTCATGCTGCGGAGCAATGCTTAATCCATCATCAGAAAATAAATGAGACGCTGTGAGTAATTTAGGATTGCTGTAGCAGCTTAAAACCAGCCTCTTTATTGCACTGCAGCAGCTAAATGTTCCCCTCATTCCATGCTTTTTTTTTTTAGGCATCGTACATCTCAAACTAATATCTGAACAAATGTCAAACATCTGAGATAAAACCTAACAAGCTTTTTTTTTATAGACATCTACCAGAAACTGTTCTCACGAAATCATTTAATCCTCCCTAAAATGACAGTATTATTTTTTTTATGCTATGAAAGTGTTTGTTAGGCGATTGACGTCAGGATAAGTGCACTGGATTAGATGACAGAAATGTCCCTCTGAAATGATGTATAAATCACCAACCTCTCTTAATAATCATTCACAATTATGCAACGCCTTGTGCACCTGAAAGGCAATGCACATTTTCTTCCTGGAAACACAGCAAACTGAGGAGAGGATTAATTAACATGTTTCTAAGCCTCGTTAAAATTCAATGCTTAAGCTTTTATCTGGAGCGTGTAGCTGCAGTCGCCAATCTCAGGTCCAAGATGAGTCTGACTGCTGTCTGCTTGAAACAAACCTTATTGACTCATTTCCATTCAAGGAGGTGGATGAAAACAGAAAGGAACAGAGTGTAATCTAATTCTGGGACTATTTTTCAGACGTCCTGTGCAGGTTACCAGCAGCCACTACCAGATCAAAACAAGATATGGAAGTGTAGTAAAGTGAAGGGCATGCTTGATTTAATTAAAGAGAACATTTTCCCTGCTGCTGACGCATTATTCCCTTGGTTTTATTCTCTCTGCTGCACTTCCCTTTATTTTCCATCATACTGTAATGAAAGTCAGTGCTGATTGCAGCCACACCGGTGTATCCTCTGCTCATTTTAACACATTAACATACTTTCCAACAACTAGACGAGCTGTTGAAGAAAGCGATTTGATTAGGAAATGGTGGAGGCTTATGAAACCAAAGCAGAAGTATCTGATTTAATTCAGCTTTGAAGTGTTTTATGTGACAATCAATGATTGCGTGTCTCAAAAGCATAAAATCTTGTTTTTTTTCCAACTAATCTCTTTTTTTCTTCTTTTTGTTGGCAATAACATATTGCATCACTGTAATTTGATGATGAATACCATAATCTTATCATGCTATCACATCAACAGGCATGTGATATTCTGTGTTCCAGCCAACAAACTTACTCTGTTTTTTGGACCTCTCTTTTGCCTCTAAACCACAGGCTTTCTTTCTTTGGAGATGTAAATCTCTGAAAACATATATCTAACCTTGTTTCAGGGCTCTTGATGTTTCATAAAACTTGTTCAGCCTGAGATTAAGGCTGCTCTCCTTACTGAGTGTAAATAGATTATAAAAGTTTACTATGAATCAACTGCTGAGACTTGATCTTCATACCAGGAAACAGTACTTCCTGGATGGATGGATGGATGGATGGATGGATGGATGGATGGATGGATGGATGGATGGATGGATGGATGGATGGATGTCAACTAGCATGGGATGGATGGATGGATGTCAACTATCAATGGATGGATGGATGGATGGATGGCAAGTAGCGATGGATGGATGGATGGATGGATGGATGGCAACTAGCAATGGATGGATGGATGAATGGATGGATGGCAAGTAGCGATGGATGGATGGATGGATGGATGGATGGATGGATGGATGGATGGATGGATGGAACTATCAATGGATGGATGGATGGATGGATGGCAAGTAGCGATGGATGGATGGATGGATGGATGGATGGATGGATGGATGGGAACTATCAATGGATGGATGGATGGATGGATGGCAAGTAGCGATGGATGGATGGATGGATGGATGGATGGATGGATGGATGGATGGATGGATGGATGGATGGGAACTATCAATGGATGGATGGATGGATGGATGGATGGATGGCAAGTAGCGATGGATGGATGGATGGATGGATGGATGGGAACTAGCAATGGATGGATGGATGGATGATGAATGGATGATGGATGGATAGGTGGCAACTACCAATGGATGGATGGATGTCAACTAGCAATTGATGATGGATTGATTGCTTGCATCTGATTGCAAATAGCAAGGGATGGATGAATGGATGGATGGATGGATGTCAACTAGCAATGGATGGATGGATGAATGGATGGATGGCAAGTAGCGATGGATGGATGGATGGATGGATGGATGGATGGATGGATGGATGGATGGATGGATGGATGGATGGATGGAAACTATCAATGGATGGATGGATGGATGGCAAGTAGCGATGGATGGATGGATGGATGGATGGATGGATGGATGGATGGATGGATGGATGGATGGATGGATGGATGGATGGATGGGAACTATCAATGGATGGATGGATGGATGGATGGCAAGTAGCGATGGATGGATGGATGGATGGATGGATGGGAACTATCAATGGATGGATGGATGGATGGATGGATGGATGGCAAGTAGCGATGGATGGATGGATGGATGGATGGATGGATGATGAATGGATGATGGATGGATAGGTGGCAACTACCAATGGATGGATGGATGTCAACTAGCAATTGATGATGGATTGATTGCTTGCATCTGATTGCAAATAGCAAGGGATGGATGGATGGATGTATGGATGGATGGCAACTAGCAATGGATGGAAGGATGGAAATGGAAGAAATATTTCCCAAATTTAAAGCAGTTTCCACTGGACGTAGAGCTAACTGTGATTAAGCAACTAATCTTTTCAGCTTCTTGTAATAGTGAGTATCACACCTGATTAACATTTTATTATCCTCCCAAATGTCTCACCTACAATTTCTTCTCAGTACATGAAAAAGCAGCTCAAGAAACACCAATAATAGATGTAGGGAAGGAAAGATCTCTTTTATAGCACATTTCAGTAAAAAGACAATTTAGAGTGCTGGACATGAACACAGCATGAGATAGCAAAACAGAGCAAATGACCTTGCAGTGGCATGAGAAAGGCAGATAAAGACCAGTGGACTAAAAACTTAAACTAATGATGTTTTAGTTTAAGCAGGACAGTCAGGGGTCAGTCTAAACAAAAAGATTTCTAACCTTAATTTAAAGCATCTGAGAGTTTTATCACTTTTACGGTCTTCTGGGAGTTTCTTCCAGATTATTGAAGCATGAGAAGTAGAAGCTGTTTCTCCATCTTAGGTTCTGGTTCTGGGTATGCACCACAGCACCGGACTGTTGCTGTCAAATGAAAACAATGCACTCAACTTAGAGAATACAGAGTGGGTGAACTGAGACTCTGAATCTTAAAAAAGACATAAGAAGGAAGTGTTTTTTTCAGACCTTGTGGGCATTGGGAGAATAAGCTGTTTAAATATAATTACAATTGTTATAAAAACATTTAAATCAAATATCATTTCTACTTTGTTGTAGTCTTGGTCTATGAACTGTTCTTTAAATACTGCTAATGTTTGTATATTTGAGTTTATTTTCAGTCTGTGTAAAGTTGGTCAATGATAAAACTGCTCTTGGTTGACATGCAACCATATTCCGTAAATCTGTGTTGCTTAAACAACACAAATATCTTGATAAATAGCTATTATAAAAGACTACAGCTAATACACAAAGGTTTTTAGCCTTTAAAGGGTAAAAACGTGGTATTTGACCCAATCTTTGTAGATGTTATAGTTTGTTTTTTGTTTTTTATAAGAGTCCACACCAGAATTTGACTTGTATGTGTGTGTGTGTTTATTCATGTGGATGTAACGTTAGCAGCATTAGCAGGAAGCTATGGTTTGTTTACCATGGTTCCCACTCTCTTACACAGTAGGTATAAAGCCACATAGGCAGCGCCACTTAAAGCTACAGTGTGTAATTTTCAGCGACATCTAGCGGTCAGACTGCAGACTGCAGCAACATGAACATCTCCCCCCCACCGCTTCTCCCCCCCAACAGTACGGCGAGCGTTACGGGACAAAATGTCTTCCACGACGTCCGCATCACCTACCTTCTCAAGTGATGAGGTTTGTTTACATAGATAATTTTACAGATAGTATTTCATTAGTCTGTGTGTTCAGTACCGTCTCAGTTCATCTCTCTCAACTTGCCGTAGTTACTTTCGAGCGTAGCGCAAAGATGTCTGCCTCCATGGCTGCGAGACCCGCTCCTATGTAATTATAAATAACGAATTCTAAGGCAACGCAAATATTAAGGTTAAAAGGCTGAGCTTGTAGATGATGATAAATAACATAGTTATGTATAATATATTACATTTCTGACCGTATATCCTTGTAATTATTACACACTGTAGCTTTAAACCTCTTTCCCACTGAAATTAGTCAGTTAATGTTAGTTTTTCAAACACAGGTCAACAGGTTAACAATCGGCATTTACAGTAGTAGCCATTCAAAATTTCCCCACTTTCCTTAATGGGTCCTTGACTGGTCCCTTATAATTCCTTTTTAAACATCAATATATGTACTGAAATATTCTTACTGTCATGATTTTTGTAAATTAAGATCTACAGAGAAGCATAATCTCCTGGTCAGATAATGTAATTCAGTGAAAGGGTGGAGTCACAGTCAAAAAAATATGGAAGTTGGAGGGGATTTTTCTGGGAGTTGCAGGGAAGTAGGCTGCCATTTGGCTGGTATTTGACTGGGAAGGACCATTTTGAATGGCTGCTACTGTAGCTCCTTTCCCTTTTGGCAAAAACACCCAAGTCCAACACTCCGCTGGCAAGCTACAAGGCCTCTGTCCCCCACTGTTTCGTATCTAATGTCTTCTGACATCATCACGCAGGGTTAGCATTGATGATGTCATCAGTGTGACAGAAATCAGGAAAGTAAACAATGGAGAGCAACATGGAAGGAAGCCAGGGCTTTATTGTCTCTCTCTTTTGTCCATCTGAATTCCGCGTTGCTAGCCTTATGGTCGACGGCGATCAATGAACCGTACTCTTTGCCACCAAAAGCAGATTGTTCTTTGTGTTAAATAGCTTTATCGGCCAGTGGGAAAAGATTGTTAGAGACGGCCTGCAGGTGAGTCCCTAATTGGTGGATTGGAGTGTTTGGACTAAAGCTCAACACCAACGCACACATTTTAAACATAAAAAGGTACGATTGCTGGGTGATAAGTCCTTTAATTATCAGATAATCAGCTTTTCACTATTGAGAATACTGAAAAAAAAAATAAGTCCATGTTCTTTGGAAATTCTAAACATAGTTTTAAATGTTAAAATGGATAGAGTAGAAGTTTAAATAAAATAAAATTCTTAGGTTTGATTTTTCAATGAAAGATCTGCTGGAAGCCTCAAATCAAATATGTTGGGTACATTTAAAGAGCTAAAGAAGTCTTTGGTAACGCCTACAGGACGTCACTGAAACCACTATGAAACCTAGAGAAAAAGAGCCATTAGGATCCTTTATAAGACCAGCTATCATGAACACACTACCCCATTATTCACTCATTCCTGTGTGCTTAAATTCTCTGATTATGTAGAATTTCTAACTTCACAATGTATGTATACAGCTAAAAATAAGCTACCAGATCACATACAAAAAAAATCAAAACTGGCACATGTCATCTCAAAGCACTTTACAGAGACAATTCAACCAGATCATAGAGTCAGTTTCAGATGTATAAATGGATAAGAGTATATATTTTGCAATGGTTGTGTGGGATATGGGTAATAATGATAAGAACTGAGATGTGTGTATGGATGTGTGAATGTTTTTAAGTATATATTATGCAGTATAATATGTACATAAACTAATGCCTTTGCTCACTTATTGGACTTTCATAGTATGGACTCATTAGTTAAAGGTATAGAGGACGATCTTTTATTTCCGTCCTACATGCTCATCCCATTAACTACCTTTTCCTACGCATGCGCACTTTCAGGCATATATCTGTGGTGAGCTACGGTTTCAGACAGTCATTGAAGCTCACCTTTCTCACCGCAGTTCTTTGATAATGGCCGAGGGTCGTAAGAGAAAAAGTGTCTACGAAGTTTATGAGAGGAAAACAAAGGCCTCAGAAGAGGCAGATATATCCCAGAATGCTTTGCACAGAGAGCTCTCAAGGCAAAACGTTCTGGGATTTGCTGTCACAGCAGCCCGCTGTCGCCATAGGCTGCTGCTACCCGAAAGCGACGACTAATAACAAAGATGGCGCAGCACTGTGCAGCTTACTAATTGGGAAGTGATCATCTGTCTGAACCGAAAGTTGACTGAGTTCACTATATAGTCCCTGCTCTATATAGGGATTGAGGGATTTAGGGGTTAGGGCGGACATTCGAGCAAAGTAAGGGGCGGGTTTTTAAAAAAAATCAAGAAAGCCCTCCAAAATACCTTTAAGTCGGGAAGAGTTTTGGTCTTAAGGACTATAGGAAGGAGAACGGGTGTGATTTTTATTCTATATACTCCTGTCATGGTCTTGGTTCTGTTGTGCTTTACTTTGCTCCTTGTTTTCTAGTTTTATTGGTTTAATTCCTATTTTGTTGTAGTTTATAGATTTGTGTTCTCAGGTTTTTCTGTTGTTTTCTTTTGTTGCCTTCTTGTGTGTGTTCCTTTCCCCTTGGCTTCCTCGTTGTCTCCTCTCACACCTGCTCCTTGTCAGCTCGTTAACCCTGCCTTCTCAGTCAGCTGCATATATTCTCCCTCTGCTGTCACTCCTTGTTGGTTCCTTGTCTTTGCTGTCCTCCCATGCTGTTGTCCACCTACCTCGTCTCTCCCTGGCTCCTCGTGTTTGGTTCCCCAGATGTCTCCATAGTTCTGGTTTGCTTTTCATTATTAGTTGGATTTTTGGATTCCTGCCTTTGTTTACTGTTTTTGCCCCATTAAAACTCCTAGAAATCTCCTCAGCCTCTCTGCCTCTGCATTTGGGTCCTCCAAACCACAACCAAACCTTGACAATAGGAACCAACAAGGAAAACAACAGAAAAAACTGAGAACATAAATCTAGAAACTACAACAAAATAGGAATTAAACCAATAAAACTAGAAAACAAGGAGCAATGTAAAGCACAACAGAACCAAGACCATGAAAACTTCTTTTTCAGACATAAGCTCTAAATTACAAAAATCATATATTTATCTATACCTAATTATAAATAACGTATTGGTTACCTTTGTAATTTTACCGCAGTTATTGAATTAAAGTAAATCATTCATTTAGTCATTCCATACAGACTTCAAACATGACAGAATTACCTGGGTCAGGTGCCGGTCTGCTGGGTCTACTGTCTCTGGGGAAATATTTCTTCCTTCCGTTCTGCTCCTTATGGGGAAATCTTCATTGGACTCCCGCTGGAGACCGTTCACCCTGTTAGCTCTGCTGTCTGATGATTTAAGACCAGAGACAATGGATGATCCCTTCATGTGTCTAAGCTGCACCTTTAAGGTGTTTCATAGAACAAGCAAGAGACTTTGCTTTCACTACTTTCTTCTTGGTCGACCACTGTGTTTAGATATCGGTGAGTTGTGAGTCTGCAAGTGAGGCACACACCCACCTGTGTTTTTTGTTTGCTTCTCTTTATGACAGATTTTAAATCCTGACATCATTCAAATTAATTATTCTGATCTACAATATACTTTTATTTTATAAAAGAAAGAAATTTGAGTCGATGTGTCAGCAGAGTGTCTGCTTTTGCTGTCAATTTACCACATATCTGTAAACAAACTGAGTAAACTATGTGTGCATGCTTCAGTTCCCACATTAAATGGCTGCTCTCCCTGACAGTCTCTCTCTTGCAATGATCAAGAGAGAGTAGGGGGATGGGAGTTAGAGCAGGAAAGGCAAAATTGTGAATTGCATGTTTTAACTCCACTCTATGAAATCCAACACTCATAAAACATTTTACATCATGCTCTGTTTTCCTTTTTACATATTTAAAATGAGCTTTTTCTCCTTAGAGATACAGGGGTAAGGGTTTTCTGGGGAATAATGATGTGTTTTTTTTTTTTTTAAGTCCTGACTTGCAAATTGCATTAAAGACGGTAACAAGGAACATATGAGGATGGATGTTTTTCAATCCTACAGAAGAAGTAGAGGGAATTACATCATCAACCTTATTATTGCCTTTTTATGTCTTTTAACGATCTAAAAAAATGCTTCAAAGAAGGCATAATGTGGTTCGTTTATACTGACAATGCTGGCGGTTCTTACTTTGAATGCATTTCATGATTTCATGGCAATAAATTTGCTTTTCTGCTAAAACTTTCAGATTCTGATCTCCTCCAGATTGATCAAAAAGTTCACAGTCAGCTTTTTTGGGTTTCATAAATTATCTTTCAGACAGAAATCAGTGATGATTTCCATAGAGGCCTCGGTTTAATGCACCCTGAGTGTGAGACTTGTCTGATCCAGTGGAATTGCTGATATCATAGGGGAATGACATGTCTGCGTTTAGCCACGGATCTAGTCAAGAACCACTGTGGACTGATCACTGGGAGCTGAGCACCCACTAAGTCCTAATCACTGATAAGGTTGTGCCTAAAAAAGCAGATCTTTAAATAAAGTTTGTGGTTTCCTGTGCTATTAAAGAAAGTCAGCTACATAATTACCCTACAGCAGGACTGAGGAGCCGGACACCAAAGGGCGTCCCGAAAAGGTTTTCACAATTATTGTGACATCATCCACAAGGTATATGGGGGCCAAATTATATATGTAATAGAACAACTTGACTGTCACATGTCATCAATAAAACAATAATTAAAATAAGTAGATCTATTTATTCATCTAATACAGGATTTTAATATTAAAAATGGCCAAAAATCGCACTTTGACCCAAAATGGCCGACTTCATGTGGGTTTTAGGGCATACCTCCAAGAGACTTTTTTTCATGATTTGAGGAGATCTACCTGTGTGCCAAATTTCAAATCTCTGTGACTTACAGTATCCCCCAACTCACGTTAGGGGGCGCTGTGGCGTAATTTGGGGGCGGCCATTTTGGATTCCATTACAGACCGGCTATTTCACGCGGGGGACAATTTACTGCCACGTTTTTGTGAGTTTTTGAATATGCGAAGTCCCTGTAAAATGCGTTCAAAGTGCTACAAGAATAATAATAAGAAACTTTCGAAATTCAATAGGCCTTCGCAGCGCTTTGCTGCTCGGGCGTAAATATACATATAATCTATATATGTAAATATACATATATAGATTATAAATGCACAATAACATGGTTAAATGTGATGAATAAAAAATTAAATACATTTAAAATTATGTATGTCAAAAAATATAGATGTATTTAAATTGATAGAATAAATTTTATTGTAGAAAAAAAGAGTAAAGTGAAGTATTTATATACTTTTCAGCAGGTCTGTATGATCTGGTTTAAATGTCTCTGTAAAGTGCCTTGGGATGACATGTTTTGTGAATTGGTGCTATAGAAATAAATGAAACTTCATTTTTAGAAAAAAAAATATTTTGATTTATAAAGGATGGGAAAAAACAAAATGGATTGACTTTGACATATGCAAATTATGTAAAAATATGTATTTAATAATGATTAATAATTTTAAAAATTATGTTTTTACTTCTTCTATTTATGTACTTCTATCAATTTGATGCATGGATGGCAGGTCACACAAAAATATTCATATTACAAATAGAAAAATTGCCCATTTTTTATGTATTGAATTAGTGGCACTGTTGGCTTCCCATACACATGCTAATGCAGGTGAAATAATTCCTATTCATAAGCTTCTGCTTGTGTAAAATTATTAGATTTGGGCCTCAGGAATGTTGCTCGAGTCATTTCTGACCAAATTAGGTTTACTTTGAAAGAAATTAGCCTCTTAATGATACCTATAGGATTAGTCCTAATTCTTATTAGATCTAGCAAAGAAAAGTAAAGACCCCCCAAAAAAACAGACAAACAAAAATCTGTTAATAAGCAGCCTAACAGCACTTATAACTGCTGATGACATCATGAAAAGAGGGCGGACTGTCGGCAGATGAAAGCGATTGTACCTGCGGCTTGAGGTGTATTCCTCAGGTAAGAGTCACGGTTCAGTTTCTATATTAGCCAAGGAGAAATTAAGGCTCTGAATTTCCTTTTCTCTACTTTTACTTCACCAGAGCAGCTTAATAAACTCAACAAAGCTGTGTCAACGACCAAACATTTACATTTTACGGAAACCTGGGCTCACTTCCCAAAAAGAAATTAAAAGAAAACATAAAGAAGAAAGAGTTTTATTCACCTCAAATATCATGCCAATGTATTTCTTCACATGTTTTGTGAAAAAAAAATGTAATAAAATCTTGGCTATAAGTTGATAGCTAGATCTGGTTTTGGGCCCCCAGCTAAACAAATAGCATTTCCCAGCTGGATCAACTCCCTCTTGGTTTAAGTATGTATATTTAAAAATGTTTTTGTCTCATCCATGTTTTTTCAATAAATCATAACTGCAGAGTTTGAATGCCCTGAGGGGCACAAACATCGAAGCAAAAAGGTCAGATTTTAAACTAGTATTGGTGATATAAAGCTCATCTCAGCTCAAATGTTTTTCCAATTACGACAGCCTACTGGGCCCGCTACTCTTCCCTAATAGCTTCCTCCATATCTGACACTCTTCATTTCACGTAATGAGAGTCTTCCAGAAGTGAATAAAGGTATGCATATGATTTGGTGCAGGGGCAGAAAATGAGATCTGCCTCGGGGCTCACTTCAAACAAGACAAAATTTGCAGCTCAAGAGAAACTCTGTTGCTTTAAACCAGACATCTGTTCTTTGTCCCTCATCGGGGCTGAAAGGAAGCAGTCTGAGCCTCGGTGCCAAGGATCGGCTTGTCTAATTCTTTGCCAACTTATTTGTCTCTGTGGCCCCATTGATCAGAGAGGCAGCCAGCTAAGTCAGCCTAATGGCATGGTCACCTGTTCGTTTACATCAGAAATCACACCTAAAAACCTGACAAAAAAGAAGGCTAAAGAATAATACAACCAAATTCATGACTGAATTCATTTCTCGCTTCCAAGGAGATATCTAAGATCTATCTTTTCTTTTTTTTGTTTCTTACCCGCAGTGAAAAACTCTATTTACATTTTTTAAGCAGATCAGTGGGTATCAGAAGCTCAGAGCTTAAGCGACAGCTTCCTATCTCAAAAACTTTACAGTTCTTTTTAGAACATGTTCCCATGAATTCTCAACAATCATGGTTAGTTTCAGTGGGTAATTACATGTTTGTACAAGGAAGCTAATTATTTCTACAGAAAATGGAGACACGAGGTGGTGCACCACCTATTATGTTCCTGTTTTATGTTTCCTATCAGTGTAACTTTCTGATAAAAGTGAAACAGCTTTAAAACAATCACCAGTTTGCACTCCCTTTTCTTTCACAGTGGTGACCATACAACCTTTACATGTTCTGTCCCTCTTGGCTGATTAAACATCAATTAAAAAGACGCTAACCATATTTTACATAGGAAATAGAGGCTCACTCTTATTATTATGATCTTGGCACTGATGACTGGCCTGATTACTCATTTCATTCACCTGTCTAGCTCCACCATGTTTCTGTTTACCTGATTTCTCGTTGCCTGATCCATAAGCCTGCCTGTTCCATTTCTGATCTGTTTGCCTGATCTGTCTAAGGATTCCTGCTGGATTCCACCTGTTTACTGAACCTGGAACTTTCCCTTTGGTACCTCTTCAGATCTCTGATCTTCTGGCCCTGAGTGCATTCATGACATTCATTCACATTCATTTGTCTTCGCCCTCTGGATTAAACTGCCTTCCTTCTTCTGCTGGGTTCTGACCTGGTGCCTGCCTCCAGCCTCCGGGACTTCAGCATCTGGGACTGTCTGGGGATGGTCCACCTTGTCTTGTCAGCAGCCAACCGGCTGGAACCAACGTTCATTATGATCCTCCACCAGATTGATGAGGTCACTAACCTGTGTTCTCACTGCCCTCACTGCCCTCACTGTTTACTGCAGATCAGGTTTTTTTAATAAACGTTTTTGAGATAGCTAGATAGATTCGAAAACTGGGGCTTCTATTCTGAGCCTTGAAACGTCAAACTAGTAGCTTTAAAAGTGGTTAGGACATATGGAACAACTCCACCAACATGTTGCAATCACTTTAAAAAAATGTTTTTGTTTCAGGTCTCAGCCTTGCCAAAAGTCATTCTTCTGCGAGTCATCCCCTTCCTTTTCTTCCATTTCCTCTTCTGACAACCATAATGTCACCAAAAAAAAAGGAAACTCTTCTTCAGGCACAGCACAAGACATGTGGCTACTAAAGCCATTTACTTTATGCTGGGCTGGAATAAAGTTTTCAATTTAATGCAAGTACCAGAACAGAGCCACTAAACTGCCACCGGGTAGGTGGCATAGAGAGTTACCAATGGGGTTTTTATGACCAGGGCCAATAAGGGGAGATGATCATCATCTTATAAACCCTGAGATTAATGTCACAGGGACTTTAAAAGACAAAAAGTTACCTAGTGCTCCTTTAAATTACAATTTTTTTTACAGTCAAACTATGCACACCATAGAGGACTTTGAATGAAGCAGGTAAGGTCCTAGTCTGCTAGGTCTCCAGTCTACTGTCTGTCAGGCAACGTTTCTTCCGTCTTTCCTCATCCTTATGGGCTGGTTATACTCCCCACCGCCCAGCAGTGTGTCACACAGAGCTTGTCGGGGATATTTTTGATTTATGCCCAATATTGAAGCGTGGTTTGCGCTATGTTATTCCACAGCGCAAGAGGGACAGTCACGAACTACCTGTGGGTAGAGATACGGCCGAGGCAGTGAAGAAGTGGGGGCAAGTTTGTGCGACAATGGAGGGACATGAGGGCGAAACAGAGCGGGGATCCAGGTGGACAAAGGGTCCCAGCATTCTTGTGCATCTCGCTCTTCTAGGTGGTCCAACTTCACGAGTAGTTTGCCACAATGGCGGTCACACAAGCAAAACAAGCTGGTAAGGCACCAAACAGGAAACAAGCGTAGTGTAGAGCGGATGTAGATTGTCCAATCAGAGGCCTCCTGTCTGCGGCACTGTCTGCAGTCACCTGCAACTGTGTCATGATTTCAGACCCAAAATGCAGAAGACCAAACAGGGAGACCAGGGAAAATGTTTAACAGGTTTTATTGTAGAGATAATACAGATAGAAGTGTTGCTCTGAACACTGCTCAACCAGAACTGAAAAGTGAGGGGAAGACACAGCGATTAGTTCAGGCTCAGTGGGAAATTTCGACTCAACAACTTGGAGACGAGGATTTGGTTGCTGACTCACGTTTCCAGAGAAGTTGTTGAATCCTTGACTCCAATCTGTATGCTGTAGTTCAAGTGATTGTCTGATTCGGTGGAGGGTGGAACAGGGTTTACCCAGAATGCAGTTGTTTGAAGGTGAACGGAGAAACTGACTGCCACTCAGATTTCCTGCAGTACTTGAACGGGTCGTAGTGGAGATGAATCCATTTCTCAGTGTGAAGCTCAAACGATCTCTTGGGGAAAGTGGATCCAAACCTCCTGTTTGAACCCCAGCTCAGTTTGAAGCTCAGTTGTTCTTTCCAGCGAGAGAAGGTCCGAAAAATCCAGTTTGCACGATGACTTCCCAAAACTGGCAAACACTCTGGCGTCGAGGTAGTGGCAGTCAGCAGCTTAAGAATATTCCATTGATGAGGAAACCATCAGCAGGTGTGTGAGGAGGCGGACCAGAACCAGGCACCTCCTGGTGGAGGAAGGGAGACAAACACAGAAACACAAAGACAGGAGTCCTGACAAACTGGGCCAAAAGCCACCTTGGACAGGTGCAGCAGAGTGTCCGCAGAAGGAGGGGGTTGCATTTGCATTCACTGTGACACACACAGATGACCTGGTTTCTGAGTATAAATCAGCCTTTACTGATGAAATCCTTATCAGACAGAAGACGGGAACATCTCTGGTTTTAAATGAGAGCCCACACCACGAGAAACCAAGTCACTCATCAGATTGTCCCTCAAGTTTTAGCAGAAGCTCACCACCAACACATAGGTTTTAACATGAAAATATACAATGTACTGGTGATACCTTTAAACACCTTAAACAGTTTTACTAAAGAACCTCACTTTTAAAAAAAAAATGAACTTTTTCCCTCAATGAATTCACCTTAAGGTTATAGCCTGTCCATTTCCCAACCAATCCAGGGAGACCTTTTACTCTCCCAGACCTTTCTATGTCTTTATGGCACCGAAGATGAATTTAAAATGTTTTAGTTTCCTGCTACAAACGCTGAGAGCCATATCAGCATTAGCCGTCTTTCCTATCAGAAGGTTTACGGTCCTTTCTCAGCTGTATCTCCCTTAAACATCTCAGTTTTATTCCACTTCCCAGCCCTGCAAATGGAAGTCTCTCCAGCTGCAGTTTATCATAAAAATAGGCTTTAAGGTGCATTACACAGTTACCTTGAAATCAAAGGAGCTGTAATAGAGATGTTTTAGACACAGAAGCAGCTAAAAAAAAAGGCTGTCTAGAAGAACAATAGGCAGGGAGAAAGGATGAAAGCCCCCTGACTCTGGAATATAAAGAACCTGTCATACAGCCGCAGCTCCCAGTGTATCTTTTAATTAACATCTCATGCACCAAAACAAACACACCCTCAATAATGGAGCAGCAACATGCTACAATATTAATGTCAGATGCAATGAGGTAATTAGATGGGAAGCTATTTTAAGCCTATCTTTCACCCCTTGCCTGAAAGAGCAGCGGGATTAATAACAGGAGGAGAAAAAAAAAACAGGGGATTGTGTTAGAATGCAGCCATGGAGGGAGAAGAGCTGCTGATCCCATGTGTGCCCTGACCAAACAGGAGGCGACCGGGGGGCCAGCGTTTTGTTTGTCAGGTCCAACAAATGGTGACAAACGATTGCAAATTGGAGTGAAGGCCCCCCGCGGGGCTATGGTCTGCCTCCACTGGGGGTTCAATGGAGCAGGGGTGCTAGCTCAGGAGAATAAAGATGCGCACACATGTATGAAGTTATCCAAATGTAATAAAGTTCCAGGGATGCCATGAAATTTAGACAGAGGCTCAAACAAAACAATAAAGATGTTTAAGAAAGGAGCCGTTGGAGGAACAGAGACAAAAGGCGCCATGACTGTCTGATCCAATGATTCACATGGAAGAGCTGAGCCTCCTCTGAGGACTAAAATACCATTTGGTCTAATCCTATAAATCTATATGATTGAGACAGATGGGAAGAAAGTTTCTTTGGGTCTGGGAAAAAAAAAACAATCTATGCACCCTTCACCTCACGGCTCAGATTTCACATCTGCAGAGGGAAGTGCATCTGTGTTAAGGTAAATATCCTTGCATACCGCTGTCAAAATAGGTCTCTGGTATATAAAAAAAAAGGTGTATTGCATTTAATTGGCTAGATAAGACAAAGATTTCTTAAATTTCCCACGGGATCACAGATTGCTAACTTTTGTTTCTTTATATACTGCGGAGATGAGGTGCAGGAAGCAGTAGAGTATAGGTGACTGAGAGCTCCACACGTACCAAATTAACTTTGTGGATGTTTAAGTACCAACCCCAATCAAATCTTCCCACTAGTAAGAGAAACTTATTTTGTCTGTGCTTGTTCTCCTAAGAGCCATCAAGACATATGCTGTGGCGCCAAGGACACGCACTTGCAGCTTTCACCATCTCTCCGCTTCCTTCCCCTTTCCCTTCCTCCCTCCTCTGCACAGACTGCCCATTGTGTACAGCCACAGATGAGATTTACATGCATCTTAGACTGGATTACACATGCAGCCTCTGGGAACCTGGATCCCTATGGTCTCCCTTCACCACTTGAGTCTCTAAAACCACCTATAAGTTTACTCCAAACGACCCTCACAGCTTTATGGGGTCAGAGATATTTTTTTTTAATTGTAGGTCAAATTCCTAGTTTTGGAAGTGTATGAAATTGATAAAAATTATTTTTAGGGTTTTTTTTGCCTTCTTTCTTTGCACCAGCCTCCTGAGGTGTATTTCTTTACCCAAAGTCTTACTTAATTTAGGCACAAAAGCTAGAAAGCTATCGACATTTAACTGAAAAGAAGGGAAATCTGTTGTCTTTAATAAAACTAGAGAAAGGGCCATTTCCGAAAGACTAAATGTTTAAAATGTCACCTTACTAACCTTTTAATGTATGCCTCTGATCACTGTCTTTTGAGAAAAATTTAATTTATGCAGTGTGGATTCAGCCAATAGTAATATTCCTACATTATTTCTTAAAGTAAAGTTACCATATTTTCCCGACCATAAGGCGCACCGTACTAAAAGGCGCCGTCTCAGTTATGTGTGTCATTACTGTATTTAACACACACATAAGGATTATAGGGCGCAGGTTTTATATACAGGTACATGTCCTCTACTACGTTTAAATACTCTACTGCGTATTTAAAAATAGAGCGGGAGCAAAACTGAGTATGTTTGTGTTTATTCATGTATTTATTACAAAGTATTAATCAAACCCATCAAAGTCATCATCCTCTGTTTCTGAATTAAACAGCTGCGCTAAATCAGACATGCCAATTTCCCCTTCTTCGCTGTCAGAGTCACTTTCCGTGCCGTGCGGCTCCTTGGAAATGATGCCGGCTTTTGCGGAAGCTGGAACAACAGTGCCAGCAGACACGTTAGCCCAAGCATCTACAATCCATCCGCAAACTGTGGCGTAACTTACCCGGCGCTGCCTTCCACTTTTCGTGAAACTGTGGTCTCCGTCGTTCTTCCATCGCTCCCAAGCCGCTCGCAGCCTTACTTTGAACGGCCGGTTCACACCGATGTCGAGCGGTTGAAGTTCCTTTGTCAGACCTCCCGGAATAACAGCGAGCACAGCGTTCATTTGTTTCACCATGTTTTTCACATCGGCTGTGAGATGGGCACGCATGGAGTCACAGATTAACAGCGATGGTGATGCGTGGAAAAAACCACCTGGTCTCCTCACATACACCTCCCTCAGCCACGCTTTCATCATCTCCTCATCCATCCAGCCCTTTTCATTTGCCTTAATAACGACTCCAGCTGGAAAAGTCTCTTTAGGCAAAGTCTTTCTCTTAAAAATCACCATAGGCTGCAGTTTTTGTCCATTTGCGTGGCAGCCAATCCACGCCCACACTTCCCCCTTTAACATTCTCATGGCGGTCTCAACAACGTCCACAGTAACAACACACATAGGGCAAACCGCACTATAGGGCGCGCCGCACATTTTGAGGGAAAAAAAGATGCTTATATGCGCCTTATAGTTGCGAAAATACATAATGTATTTTGCATTCTGGGGCTCCTCAGTGGCGCAGTGGGTAGCACTACTGCCTTGCAGCAAGAAGGTTCTGGGTTTGGGGTCTTTCTGCATGGAGTTTGCATGTTCTCCCTGGGCATGTGTGGGTTCTCTCCAGGTACTCCGGCTTCCTCCCACAGTCCAAAAACATGACTGTTAGGTTAATTGGCCTCTCTAAATTCTCTCCTTAGGTGTGAGTGTGTGTGTGTGTGTGAATGGTTGTTTGTCTCTGTGTTGCCCTGTGATGGACTGGCGACCTGTCCAGGGTGTACCCTCTCACCCGTAGACAGCTGGAGATAGGCACCAGCACCCCTCGCGACCCCACTTGGGATTAAGCATGTAAGAAAATGGGTGGATGGACTTAATTCTGTTTAATCTTTACCAGCTGAATTACACTGCATTCATTTTCTTTATTTAACTAATATAATTATTAGTATTTAGGAAGTTAACTCTTGGTTCATGACTTAGTATGAAAGACATTAGACATGCAACTGTAATTGTTTTTTTTCTCAGTCATTAAAGTGTGCAAGATGTATTTACAAGAAAACATAGACTTAGACAACATTTATTGTAATTTTGTTTACAGTCTACAAAACGAAATTTCGTTTTGTACAGCTCTCAAGACACTTCCATTATCTTAAAGTGCAGCAGTGATCAAATGTAAACATTAAATATTATCATATTCAATGTTTAGACATTAACATAGAAACATGTTAAGTCTAAAAGGAGCACCTGAGAAGCATAAAAAAGTAAATATAAATCCTCAATATCTGACCCGAAATACGAAAAATAGTAAGCTTACTAAAATATAATGTGTTAAAGGTTAAAAATGTATTTCTTGACAAAATAAATGCATTAAAATCTATTGTGTTTTTATCACTGTTCCGTGAACGATCTGCACCGGAAATGGGATCCTAAACTAATTCTGGGAGCTAACTTTTTCAGCTTTGGATTCAAACATAAATCTAGACTTTCTGAGTTTCACTTTTTCTTTGCGTGTTAACCTTATGGTATATAGTGCATAACCTAGAGAAAGAAACAACTAAAATGCAAATAAACATATTTAGATCAAATTTTGCTGGACTACTCTGAGCATGTCCGATGATACGGAGCCCCTAAAGGAACATTGAGGAAAAAATAAACTTTTGTGAGATCCCGCAAAACTTTTGCGAGATCTCGCAAAAAATAAACTTTTGTGAGATCCCGCAATACTTTTGCGATATCCCGCAATACTTTTGCGAGATCCCGCAATACTTTTGCAGGATCTCGCAAAAGTATTGCGGGATCTCGCAATACTTTTGCGAGATCCCGCAATACTTTTGCAGGATCTCACAAAAGTATTGCGGGATCTCGCAATAGTTCTTTCTTTCCCCTCCATGTCCCTTTAGGGGCTCCGTACTCCGTACGATAATGACGTCAGACAAGTTTAACTGAGAAAATGTAAAAAGCATCAAAATTGTCTCATGAAAGTCATAAAACATTTTTTAAAGATGTGTATTAGCATTACTTAGTGATTTGAGGATATAAATAAGTAATTTTAGTACCATAATTACATTATTTATGCAAATCCGGATGTACACTATATTGCCAAAAGTATTTGCTCACCTGCCTTGACTCACATATGAGCTTAAGTGACATCCCGTTCCTAATCCATAGGGTTCAATATGACGTCGGTCCACCCTTTGCAGCTAGAACAGCTTCAACTCTTCTGGGAAGGCTGTCCACAAGGTTTAGGAGTGTGTTTATGGGAATTTTTGACCATTCTTCCAGAAGCGCATTTGTGAGGTCGCACACTGATGTTGGACGAGAAGGCCTGGCTCTCAGTCTCCGCTCTAATTCATCCCAAAGGTGTTCTATCGGGTTGAGGTCAGGACTCTGTGCAGGCCAGTCAAGTTCATCCACACCAGACTCTGTCATCCATGTCTTTATGGACCTTGCTTTGTGCACTGGTGCACAGTCATGTTGGAAGAGGAAGGGGGCAGCTCCAAACTGTTCCCACAAAGTTGGGAGCATGGAATTGTCCAAAATGTCTTGGTATGCTGAAGCATTCAGAGTTCCTTTCACTGGAACTAAGGGGCCAAGCCCAGCTCCTGAAAAACAACCCCACACCATAATCCCCCCTCCACCAAACTTTACACTTGGCACAATGCAGTCAGACAAGTACCGTTCTCCTGGCAACCGCCAAACCCAGACCCGTCCATCAGATTGCCAGATGGAGAAGCGCGATTCGTCACTCCAGAGAACGCGTCTCCACTGCTCTAGAGTCCAGTGGCGGCGTGCTTTACACCACCGCATCCGACGCTTTGCATTGCACTTGGTTATGTATGGCTTGGATGCAGCTGCTCGACCATGGAAACCCATTCCATGAAGCTCTCTGCGCACTGTTCTTGAGCTAATCTGAAGGCCACATGAAGTTTGGAGGTCTGTAGTGATTGACTCTGCAGAAAGTTGGCGACCTCTTCGCACTATGCGCTTCAGCATCCGCTGACCCCGCTCCGTCAGTTTACGTGGCCTACCACTTCGTGGCTGAGTTGCTGTCGTTCCCAAACACTTCCATTTTCTTATAATACAGCTGACAGTTGACTGTGGAATATTTAGGAGCGAGGAAATTTCACGACTGGATTTGTTGCACAGGTGGCATCCTATCACAGTTCCACGCTGGAATTCACTGAGCTCCTGAGAGCGACCCATTCTTTCACAAATGTTTGTAAAAACAGTCTGCATGCCTAGGTGCTTGAATTTATACACCTGTGGCCATGGAAGTGATTGGAACACCTGATTCCAATAATTTGGATGGGTGAGCAAATACTTTTGGCAATATAGTGTATATCTGGTTGCACTGCGTAAATGATGGTTTGGATTGTGCTTCTGGGACTGATAGGGAAGTGGCAACGCTTCTTATAAATGAAATTAATGTAAGATTTTATTTCCAAGAAATGCAGTTGATTTCAAATGACATGAACAGATTCATTTGGGGAAATTCTAATTCAATTCACAACTTTCTACTCACATCCTTGTTTTCAAAAATCATGTTTCATTTTCTTTATCTTCACAATATGTACTTAAATCCCTGTAAAAAAAAACACTGAGGTTTTTCATTGTCGTACAAATGAATAAGTTCAAGGGGCATAGATACGTTTGCAAGGTACTGTATATAAGCAGAAGTTTAATCCTTGATCTGAGGACGCTGTGTGAAAGAGGGTAAAGATGGAAGATGAGAGCAGACAAATCTCCTTAAAATAGCTGAGGACGCCACAGTAATCTGCCAGGAGATCCAACAAACATTTGATGAATTGATTTCAAACAAATAATTTCACATTGCTTCCATGTCAATACTCTCCTTGATCACGTTTGCCTGTGTGCTCGTGGAAGTGATTCATGGTCAGGCCTCGTCAGCAGTCATCCGTGTATTTTTAGAGCATTTGTTGACACCAAAAAAAAAACAAACAAGAGCTCTAAAGTGCCCTGCAAACAGACAATAAAAAAATCTCATCTCAAAGCATTTGTCTGTCATTACATTTATTCATATTCGTATTAAGGTAAATTGACAGACGCTGTCTTCCTTTAAGCAGCCAAAGCCCTGCAGAGCCTCTCTGCCCAGCAGGATTATAAATGAGATAGGATTTAATATTGATCCTCGGCTGGCCTCCTATGAAGTTCTCATCATTGGATAATATTCTCCACACACACTGTTAATGAGCTCAGTGTGCTCCCGCAGCCCTGCGCACAGATAAACCTTGACCTTAACGCCATTGGACAACAACACGTAGGATTGGATGTTTGCATGATTTGTGAGACTGGGTTCCTTCACAGTTTTCAAGGCGATAATCCAACCTTTTCCAGACTCAAACCTCTGGAGTTATGAGTGGGAGTTTTTACCAAGATTTAATGTGTACGTAAATGCAGGAAATAATATGATGAATAAATTTCACAGGCAGATATTTAGCAGATATTTCTAAAGGAAGGAAGGAAGATTGTGGGCAGTGGGTTGATTGGTTGGATGGATGGATGGATGGATGGATGGATGGATGGATGGATGGATGGATGGATGGATGGTCACTAGCAATTGATGGATGGATGGTCACTAGCAATTGATGGATGGATGGATGGATGGATGGATGGATGGTCACTAGCTATTGATGGATGGATGGATGGATGGATGGATGGATGGATGGATGGTCACTAGCAATGGGTGGATGGCTGGATGGATGGATGGTCACTAGCAATGGGTGGATGGATGGATCCATCCATCCATCCATCCATCCATCAATCGCTAGTTGCCATCCATCCATCCATCCATCGCTAGTTTCCATCCATCCATCCATCCATCAATTGCTAGTGACCATCCATCCCTCCATCCATGGATGGATGGAGGGATGGATGGATGGATGGAGGGATGGATGGATGATGGATGGTCACTAGCAATGGGTGGATGGATGGATGGATGGATGGATGGATGGATGGTCACTAGCAATGGGTGGATGGATGGATGGATGGATGGATGGATGGATGGATGGATGGATGGATGGATGGATGGATGGATGCATGGATGGATGGATGGTCACTAGCAATGGGTGGATGGATGGATGGATGGATGGTCATTAGCAATGGGTGGATGGATGGATGGATGAATGGGTGGATGGATGGATGGATGGTCACTAGCAATGGGTGGATGGATGGATGGATGGATGGATGGATGGATGGATGATGGATGGTCACTAGCAATGGGTGGATGGATGGATGGATGGATGGATGGATGGATGGATGGATGGATGGATGGATGGATGGATGGTCACTAGCAATGGGTGGATGGATGGATGGATGGATGGATGGATGGTCACTAGCAATGGGTGGATGGATGGATGGATGGATGGATGGATGGATGGATGGATGGATGGATGGATGGATGGATGGATGAATGGGTGGATGGATGGATGGATGGTCACTAGCAATGGGTGGATGGATGGATGGATGGATGGATGGATGGATGGATGGATGGATGGATGGTCACTAGCAATGGATGGATGGATGGATGGATGGATGGATGGATGGATGGTCACTAGCAATGGGTGGATGGATGGATGGTTTCCATTTTCCATTCTGTTATAATTTCCACACTAAGGCTTAAAAAGACCTTATTGTCATTTTATACGCCGTGTATGCAGTACAGCTCTGACGATATTTCCATTTTTAAAGTGTAGCAGTGATAAAATGTAAACATAAGACTGGTATATGATGTTATCATCCACCCTAAATAAAACACATCCAATAAATTTTCCTTGTTTTCATATTTCTTAGTCCTCTCGCAAACTTCCCGTTCCTCCTCCATCGTCTTCATGCTGCTGTTAGTTGGTGTTCTGCTGAGCATCACCACCTTCAAAAGGCCAGACCGTGAAATATCTGCTAATTTTTTACCTCTCACTGGAACGAAACTGGTTGATGAGCAAATTTGACCGTCAGCACTAAGGCTCTCTGGTTCCTCTCCTGCTTCAGGAGAATAAAACCCATCTTAAGAAACAGACAGCTCAGCTCATAAGCAGGCCACACATCCAAATGAGCTTGATGATTATCTGAATACATTTCCATTGCTATTACTAGCAGCTCCAATCAGCGAGCTGGGCTGTCTTAGACTCAGAGCGTGTGTAGGTCCCACAGGCATTAATTTCACCTACATATTAGACCGGGGGTGGAAGCTTTTGTGTGGGTGGACGCAATTGATTCAGGGCATGTGAAGCAACGCCAGCCGCATGGAATCCAGAAGGACGGCGGTCGGGGACCCACAGATGCTCCCCCCAAATGCGACTGTCACGTGTAATAAATCAAATAATTTGCTTGCCAGCTGCCAGCGAGTCCCGTTTTCCTGATGTCCAAAGCCACTTATGATGGGGAGAAAAAAAAGACGTGCGAAAAATTGTGATTCGCACTCATCGATACTGCCCCCTCTCCGCTCCTGCTCCCCTGTCAGCTCATTAGTCGCCCATCTCGATATTGCTTCAAGGTGTGGATCCAAACTCTCATCTAATTATGCCTGAACACACGTAAAACAGAGAATAAGATAAGGAAAACTTTTTTTGCATAATTAGTTGGAGGAAAGAAAAAAAAGTGTTCCTCCTTGAGTGTAAATCTCTCCCCCGGAGACACTCTCTGGACAGGAGCCACACCCTAACAACACCACCCACAAGTCTGATTCCATAAGTCAGCATTTGTAGATGTGGGTTAAACTGTAAATCTTTGACCCGGCTGGCACAACACCAAGGCCCGACATCTTTTAGTGAATAGTCTTCTCTGGAGAAGCAAAATGACTCCCTGAATATACAGCGTATCCCTGGAGAATTAAAGCTTTTAATAAATGATTTGGAAAGACAAACCTTCCTGCAGAAAATATGGATGACAGTTAAGCAGGGGAGAAAAAAAGCAGCACTGTGGAACAAATATAGCTGGGCTGCACTATTTCATCCCCCTCCTTCACAGCTAATAACTCATCTATCATCTCCAACCTATTAACAACCAGCCTCAGTCCGGCTAATCCCATCAGGAAGAGAAGAGCCACTAGGCAGCAGCTACCATAATTGTTACATATTGGCTCCAGTCGGATGTTGTTTTTTCCTGTTAGAAGCACGAACTTATCTTTTGTCAGATGACATCGTCAATTTAGCTTTAAAGCGCTTCAATGCCAAAATAACTGCCTCTAAATCTATCCCTCGATGCACATAGTTTCATCTGCTGCATAAATTAGGAGATCTAATTTCTAAATGCAAGTATTGAATACCTAAATGACCCCCACCTCACATTTTATGTGTTGGTTTGTCCTTCTAGGTGCAGGAAAACGCTCTAGGAATGCAGACATTTTTAAAATGCAATCATTGTCATGGTTTCACATTATCATAAAAAGCAGATGCTTTTAGCCGCTGCGAAACATTTAACATTTTCTGTAAATCCCAAATGCTTTTTAGAATGAGCGGTATATAATTACACAATGCCGACTCACAGCGAAATGTCAAAGATGCACAAAATCTAAATTTCGATTGTGTTTTTCCTGCTTGTTTCACAGCATGTGACATTTAAAGTATTGTATTTCTGAGGATGCCTCTTTAGCATCTCCAATGTGACCCTGTGTTTTTTAAGAGAGCTGGACTCATAGCTCATCAGCTTTGATATGCTGTCGCATGGAGGCTGGTAAGATGCAGGTTCCAGATCAAAGCAGGAAGCCAATTCCTTAACAAAAAAGAGCAGCACACAGAATTAATGGACATAAATTACTAGATTTGCAAGGAGCTAACACATCTAACAGTGGATGTATGTGGGATGTACTTTTCACAACTACAGCTGAACTGATTCCCTGGATGATTCTGTTCCAAGAGATTACTTGGCACAAATATGCCTGATTCAATGCGTCACCAATGTGTGAAGAAAGGCCAGAAATTGCACAATCATGTGAGTATACGCTATTCAAATGTGGTCGAGCAATACATATATGGACAAATACAATATGCAAATACATAAATGGACAGGAAATACAAACAGTATGTCACTAATGAAACTGAGACTATTAAACGCAAAAACAACTGCAAGTCAAAGGTCATAGGTGCATCTTTTTCAACAACACAGTTTAGTTTTCAAAAAGGTAATACATCCAAAGCATGTTTAAAGTGGTGCAGAACATTAGTAATTTTGACTGAAAAAATTCTATTCTAATTCTATTCATATGAACATCGGTTAGGTTTTTGAGCGTTGGTGCTTACATTAGGAAGCAAAGGACGTCAGAAAAGGTTGCTGCTTTTCTTCTGAACTAGTAAGATAAATGTTTGGTTTGGTTAGCATTAGCGGACCTGGAAAATGGATGGCAAAAAGTAAAGAATGAGAGCTAGTGAGAGTCTCATGATCTTGGTGCTGATGACTGGCTTTATTACTCGTACCATTCAACTGTCTAACTCTGACTGGTTGCTAATCATCTCCAAGAATATCTTTGTCTCTGTAGCCAGTGGTGAAAGTGTTTTAAGCATTACCATAGTGGTTGTGATAACCTGATCCTGTTCTGCCTCTCAACCACTGGCTGGTCTGTTCCTGCCTGAACAGTTTGCTTGAAATGTCTTTAGACTCCTGGATCTCTGAGCCTTCCTGTTCCTGTTCTGATCTGTTTGCCTGACCTGGCTTCAGACTCCTGGACCTCTGAGCCTACCTGTTCCTATTCTGATCTGTTTGCCTGACTTGGCTTCAGACTCCTGGACCTCTGAGCCTACCTGTTCCTGTTCTGATCTGATTGCCTGACCTGGCTTCAGACTCCTGGACCTCCGAGCCGTCCTGTTCCTGTTCTGATCTGTTTGCCTGACCTGGCTTCAGACTCCTGGACCTCCGAGCCTTCCTGTTCCTGTTCTGATCTGTTTGCCTGACCTGGCTTCAGACTCCTGGACCTCCGAGCCTTCCTGTTCCTGTTCTGATCTGTTTGCCTGACCTGGCTTCAGACTCCTGGACCTCTGAGCCTTCCTGTTCCTGTTCTGATCTGTTTGCCTGACCTGGCTTCAGACTCCTGGACCTCTGAGCCTTCCTGTTCCTGTTCTGATCTGTTCGCCTGACCTGGCTTCAGACTCCTGGATCTCTAAGCCTTCCTGTTCCTGTCTGAACAGTTTGCCTGACCTGGCTTCAGACTCCTGGAACTCTGAGCCTGCCTTTTCCTGTTCTCATCTGTTTGCCTGACCAGGCTGCAGCATCCCCTGAATCTTGTTGGCAGCCCACCGGCTGAATCCTACCTTGTTATCTGGGCATGGACTGAACTTGTAAACCAGGTTAGTGACTCATGTTCATTATCCTCCTATGTTAGATTTGTGTGGTCACTAGCCTGTGTTTCTATCCTGCAGTTTCCTGCCTCAGATGCCAAGGGCACTGCTACTACAGTTCTGATTTTTTTAATAAACGCTTTCGAAGTAATCAAACTCTCTGTTTTGCCTGAATACCAGGTCCTTCTATTCTGAATTGAGACAGTGAGAGCGCCACTTATTGGTTCTTCTGTCTGTCTGTCTATCCCTCCATCTGGACAAACTGATGCCACTCAACCTAAAAGTCATGTTTTTAAACTGTGGAAGAAGGCTGGAGTACCCACAGAGAACTCACTCAAGCTAACAGTGAACTTTCAAACTCCATGTACGTATTGTGGTTTCTCCATGCACTGTTGCTGCAAGGAAACAGTGGTAGAATCTGTCTTTCTGTCTCTAACTCCAATATACACATGGTAAATATGTCAAACATGAGTGAAAAAATAAAAGCTCTATCTCTTGTTGTAATTGTAATTCATAGCAGCTAAAACATAAAACAGGGGATCAGGTGCTCAGTTTGGAGCAAATTGTGTAAAACTATTAGATATGAGGGATAGTAGATATGTTGCATGAATGTTGGGATAAAAACTAGAACTACAGGGTTCAGAGGAAGAGAAAAAAAAACAACAGAGAAGCTTTATAGATGTGAGGTTCAGTGCGACGGAGAAAGAGGCTGAGATAGGGGGATGATCAGCTGCAGAGAACTCTAAAGACAGCAGATGACAGAAGAACAGGGGAAATTTAAGTCCAATTAAAAATTGCTTGAATGTAAAAGGAACATTTTAATTAAGGTTGCAGCAGCAATAAAGCAATAATGTTTTACTGATGTTCAAACGTAACTGAAAGAATATTGAGTAATGGTCAGGATAAAGCTAAAAGAACTGATTCAAATTTACAAAAGGATTCACATTTGAAGTGTTTTCATTGTGTTTTACTTCTAAATAGCTGGTTAAAGGGGAAGGATGTTTGAATTAAAACTTCAAAAAATATCAACCAAATCTTTATAATGTCATACGTTAACTTTTATTCCGTGCAGATTTTCCCTTTTTGCATCTTTCCCTTTGTATGATAGGAAGCTATTTGTGCTAATTAACTTTTATTTGTAACTTTAACTGTTATTTGAGAAAAAAAAATCCAAAAACAGATAACACACCTTTAAATGAATATTTTTAAAGCAATTGACCTTTACTATTATATTAACTTTTGTACCCTTTCCACGCCGGTCTAGCTTTAAATCGGATATGCTAGCTTGATGTATTT